>CM055118.1:719721726-720009226 GCA_029206835.1 Rana muscosa | reverse complement strand
TCCGAATGACATGCAAAATTTGCTTTCATCCGAAAAAAGTCCAGTCCAGTGCTGCTTCTCTGTAGCCCAGGTCAGGCGCTTCTGCCGCTGTTTCTGGTTCAAAAGTGGCTTGACCTGGGGAATGCGGCACCTGTAGCCCATTTCCTGCACACGCCTGTTCACGGTGGCTCTGGATGTTTCTACTCCAGACTCAGTCCACTGCTTCCGTAGGTCCTCCAAGGTCTAGAATCGGTCCTTCTCCACAATCTTCTTCAGGGTCCGGTCACCTCTTCTCGTTGTGCAGCGTTTTCTGCCACACTTTTTCCTTCCCACAGACTTCCCACTGAGGTGCCTTGATACAGCACTCTGGGAACAGCCTATTCGTTCAGAAATTTCTTTCTGTGTCTTACCCTCTTGCTTGAGGGTGTCAATGATGGCCTTCTGGACAGCAGTCAGGTCGGCAGTCTTACCCATGATTGCGGTTTTGAGTAATGAACCAGGCTGGGAGTTTTTAAAAGCCTCAGGAATCTTTTGCAGGTGTTTAGAGTTAATTAGTTGATTCAGATGATTAGGTTAATAGCTCGTTTAGAGAACCTTTTCATGATATGCTAATTTTTTGAGATAGGATTTTTGGGTTTTCATGAGCTGTATGCCAAAATCATCAATATTAAAACAAGAAAAGGCTTGAACTACTTCAGTTGTGTGTAATGAATCTAAAATATATGAAAGTCTAATGTTTATCAGTACATTACAGAAAATAATGAACTTTATCACAATATGCTAATTTTTTGAGAAGGACCTGTATATAATGCATGTATTTTTATAACCCTCTGGTGCTGATAAATAGGAAAAAAGTCTTCACGTCGCACCAGCTTCTCTCCCAGATTCTCCAGCTCTGCTCACCTTATGGTTATGACCCCTGCATCACCTGTAAGGCCATAACAAGCTGTTCCCTTTTAAGGGAAATAAGGATGCAGGTGTAGCGTTCCCACTATTCCGTGTCTCCTATGCCAAAATACCGGCCTAAGAACTTTAAGGTGTGCATATGGGAAAGGAAAGCACCAGACCTAGCGTTCTCTGTTTTTAAAACATTTAATGCGCAAGATAAAGTTTATGTACTCTTTTTTTTTTTTTAAATCACTTAAGCAGTACCAGCTGAAAAAGCATGTATTGGCTAAACAGCCGCTATCCAAGATGGCTGCGGGATGATGTCATGCTCCAAACTCTGCGTTGCGTCCAGGGGTGTGGACTTTCTCCATTCTGTATCCTGGATACAGAATGGAAAGAAATCCTTTCCACTTATCCTCAAACAGTGATCTCCAGAGATAAATTAATCGATCCAATTTTGTTACCACTAAGGTTATTTCCAATGAAAACATGTCTACAACTTCATTTCTTAAATGTGCTGGCAAAACAAGCACACTCTTACATATGCCATGGAGATTTTCCAAAGTTAGGCCCTTCTGCTCAGCTGTCAAGTAGTTTTTAGCACACATCCTTGACATACTGTATTTGCAGCCCAACATCCCTTAACAGATCACAACATGGATTACTACACATCCTGCAAGGAAATTGGTGGCAATTCAAAAGAAATGTACTACCACTCCCTCTTTAAGGTAATGGATTGCATTAGTGGAAAAAAAGTAAATAGGAGTGGAAAACTAGCTGAACCCTTTCCCTTTTGTCTCCATTACTTCTCAGATGTAAAGCCCCACTACTTCTTTCATGTTGAATGGCATCCACTGTACTATTGTGAGCTCAGACTGTCATTGACACCCTCTGTGGTGTCACGCTGGAGGTGTCATCATGCAACCTGGTCTTGCAAGGGGAGTGGATGGTTTCACTCATTTAGAAAGCACAGACTTGGCAATGGTTAAAATTTAACACTCATGTCTTGATGTTTGAAATGTAGTATCTCATGATTGTTTTACATTATATTTCAAGGTTTCATTTACATCTGCCCTTAAAACTTAAGGCCCCTTTCACACTAGCGGACCGTATGTCCGCTTTTTCATCCATCCGTTTATGGATAAAAAAGGGACATACATTGGTCCCTATGAGATCGCAGGTGTCAGCAGATGAACATCCGCTGACACCCGATCTCCTCCGTGTCCGCAATCCCCCGTTTCTGCAGATGGAGGAAAATCCTATTTTTCAATCCGTCTACAGATCGGATGAACACAGACGGTCCGTGTTCATCTGATCCCCCCATAGGGGAGAGCGGAGATCTGACAGGGCGGTCCCTGCACACTGTGCGGGGACCGCGCTGTCATCCGCTGGCTCAGCAGGGATCAACTCAGCGATCCCCGCTGAGCAAGCGGATCCGTCCCATGTGAAAGGGGCCTAAATCAAACACAAATCTGAGTATACTATGATCATGCAAAAACCGTACATAAAGTGCTGGGGCCATGTTAATGAATTATACAATCGGTTATCTAATTATAATAAAGCATAGCTTTAGCTCAGCCTTAAGTGGATATTCACCTTTTTTAGGTAATTTCTTTTTTCTTTAATACCTTTTAAACGGGTACTGGCCTTGCATTTCCTGGTTACTTACCTAGGTAAGAATGATGTTCCTTCTCCTTGCCCAGAGCCCATGTGCAGCGGTGCATCATCAAGGGGCTGGGTGCAAGAACCTGGAAAAAACACCCGGCCCTTGATGACGTTCACATAGAAGATGGCAGTGCAGGACTTGCCATGCGGAGGTGGAGTGGCAGGTTTCACCTGACAATGCTGGATTTCCTGGGCATACGATCATGTTTTTTTAGATAAACCAGTTTAGAGCTATAGGTAAAAGGGGAAGAAAAAAAAAAAATACTAAAGGGGAGTGAAGTTCCTCTTTTGATGTCTGATTTCACATGGGGGGTTTCCTAACACTGGAACTGGTGCATCTCTGCCTAGAGACCATGCAGCTTCCAGTTTATTTTTTTATTTTTTGTCAAAGCTTAATTGAACAAGCTAAAGTTTAGAAGTTGGCTACCATGCAGAGCTGCACCAGATTCTGAGTGCTGTTAATGCAGGCATGTCCATTGCCAAAATGTTCCCAAATGTATGAAGAGATAAATAAAATAGTAACTCTATTCATATCTACACAGAATAGAAAGAGAAGGAATACAGTAATATCATCAATTTCAGGAAAACCAATACAATTCCAGCATACCAGAACTCCTAGTTCAACAGACGTATTTTGTAACATATTCTTGTAATTTTAGGTGCTTGATTGCACCCACAAATTTTTGGGGGATGTGGACTTTTTCTGACATTTCTAGAGCAAACCCAAACTCAAATACTATAATTAGACTATTTTTCCATAGTGATAAGATTTTTTTGAGATTTACACAAGTTAAAATGTATGTAACAAGGAATATGATGGTGATATGATCTGCAGAATAATTTTCCTGTGTACAGTGTGAGCAAGCATTCATGCTAAAAAGAACTGTGCTCTGTCCTATTTCTTCTAGTTAATGAAGGAGTTCCCACTGCTGAGCATGTTCAATATTCATGAGAACTTATTAGAAGCTCTGCTTGAGCTCCAGGCATACGCAGATGTGCAAGCAGTTTTAGCAAAGTACGATGGTAAGTTCAGTTCTTGTACTTCAATAGTTACAAGAAGGTATATATTTTTGCCATATAGCTATTAAATGGTTGTTTTTCAGGCTTTTTTTGTAAGCTTTCCTGCTAGGTACCATGTTTAGCATCTTAAAGAGGAGCTGAACTCTGAAAACTCTGAAAAAAAGGCAGGCAAACCAGTATTACCTGTGGTCTCTCTGCAGCTGACTTACCATGCTTATGTTTTGTTCACTGTGTTTCTGTGTGAAGGTGGTCATCTTGGAAGAAGCTGGGTTTAGACAGGATTTTGTGTCCTTATGTCAGGGCCTTTAGCTAATGGAGAACAGTAAGGGTACCCTCACATAAGAGGACAGCACAGTGACTTTTCAGGAGAATTTTAAGACGAAGGGAAAAAATGTCAGATTATTGCTTAGACACAGGTAACCTTGTTCACTTTAACGAGGGCCCCTGCAGCTGCTCATACCTAACTTTCCATTTTTTTCTCTCAGCACAGTTGTTCCTGGAAGTGAGAAGAAGCCCCTGGTGTATGCTGCAATAGCAGCTCACAGAGCTGAGGATGATCTCTCCATCCAAACGTGATAGTGATGGGTGACTCAGTGGTCAAGCACCTATGCTATCACATGGCACGAAGAGGCTTTATATGCCCTCCCTCTAGTACCCCCTAGTCTAGTACAGATTAAACAGCTGTTGTGGCCAGTTAATCCTTGTCTACTTTATACCTTGGCCCCCCAGATGTTTTAGAACTACATTTCCCATGATGCTCATGCACTCTGCAGTGTATTTGAGCATCATGGGAAATGTAGTTCCAAAACATCTGGGTTGCCCAGGTTCGCCATCACTGCTATATTGCATTTTAAGGGTCTCTTGGAAATACATTTGACTACTTTTGGATTAAAACGACAAGTTATTTATAACTTTGTTCTTTAATGTAAGAATTCTAAATTGTTTGAAAACTTTTTTTTATTTTTTTATTCAAAAAATGTTTATTAAAGATTAAGCATCATAAATTGCCAGTTGTACATAACCGGGCCAAACACAACGAAAATAAATTTGCCAATGAAATTAAAACATAATAGCCATGTAGATGGATGAACATCTGTAATTAACACTTTATCCAGCATTGAGCCCAAGTAGCCTATCCATAGATCCACTGGGGCAGGCAAGCCCCAGGACATCCAACCACAGTGCCCATAATCACTCATATTTTTAAGCGCACATCCTCTGTTGGTAAATCGGCTTCTCCATTCTTGACACTTCACCTACATTTTTAACCCATTTCCCTAACTTTGGGGGATCCTCGGATTTCCAATGAATCATTCATTTATGTGCCTGGAATAAAACTCTGTGGATGGCTTCTTTGTGTGCTTTCCAGTCCTAGTCTTCCATTACACCCAACAGGCAAGTTTTCGGATCCAGTGAAAGTGATACTTTAAATACTGAGTTAACTTTAGTCGCCACTCCCACCCAATAAGTGTCGTTTTGGGCATCTCCATAAAAGGTGTATGAGGTCTCCGTGGTCACGCTTACAGTGTGTCCACGTAGACTCAGATTGCAAATTCATGTTGAAAAGCTTTTTACTTTGTGTTTTTTTTTTTTGTTTTGTTTTTTTTAGGCAATTGAACTAGCCTTTTTATAACAGCAGTGTCTTCTTATCTCCACAGATATCAGTTTACCAAAATCTGCCACAATATGTTACACAGCTGCACTACTCAAAGCAAGAGCAGTATCAGACAAGTGAGTACTTTTACAATGCCAGTGCTTCAACTATGGTGAGCCTATATAATGTCCACAAAAGGTTCTCCTCTAAAAGTGTACTTTATTATTCTTAAAATTTAAATATTGCTAGGCTGACCTTGTCCACATTGTGGAGTTGGTTTATAGAAGCTGAACTATAATCTCATTAATGAGCCAGCATTGTGCAAGTACACTGTGGTGTTTTAAAAATCTATCAGCTTAGACAGTATGCCTTCTGTAGATCCATGCACACAGCAAATTGATGCTATCTGAGGGAATAGTAGGAAGCACATCAGTCACATGCTATGTTAGAATTGCAACCTTATGTAAACTGTTCCTTCAGTTTCCCCACATTTCTGGTGTTGTAAAATGCCTGCTAGCTTACAGTTTAAATGACACATAATTTTGTAAAGTGCAAACGAGGGGCATGCATCCATAAGTGTAAGGCCGTTGGGGGACCCTAAAAATCTGCATTGGAGGACATGTGTATACATTTACCTTGTGTTCTGGAATTTAAAAAAATAAATCAGTATAATTTTTTTTTCTTCACATTTTGGGGTTGTATTTGATATGTGCAAAGAGAGATCACACAAATACTTATAAGTATAACATTTATTACAAGTAATTACAGATAAAAATTCTTGTATTTTTCTAATATTTCTTAACTAAAGATTCTGTTTCGCCATGAAGTTCCCACCCTCTTTTTAGCGGCATGGCCGACCAGGTTCAGATGCATGCCTCGTGGCAGCTCTGATGGGAGACTGAATGTTTCAAGTGATAACTGTAGTATATGAACCTTGCGTGTAAGGAATAGAAAACCCCCAAGCCAACTCCTGTTGTAAGTAACAAATATAAACTTTTAGTGCCGGTTCACACTTGTGCGAGTTGATACCGAATGCGATGTGTTAAACACAAACTAGATTTGCATGTCATACAAAAAGTAATTGTTTTCAGTGATGGTCGTTCACATCTATGCGTTGCGATTCCTCTCCGAATGCGATGCAATGAAAAAAAGGGTCTTGTGCGAGTTTAGAGCGTTGCGAATTTAGTCTCCATAGACATCAATGTACGGTAAATCGTTCTGGAATCGCATTTGATGGTTCACATATGTGCGAATTCCACCATACTACTCTCCACAAAAACTATAATCGCAGCTATGTCCCACTCCTGAAATTCGCATTAAAATCGCGGTAAATTCGCACCTCAGAATGGACTGAAAAAACTGAACAAATTCACAGCGCAGCAGCGTGAAACGGCACTTAAGGACTTGGTCAGTTTGCAATCACGCATTCCTTTGGTATGAGTAACCAGATTTTGTCCTTGTATGGCCCCTTAACTGGGCTACGAATTCAATATTGGAGATTTTCGAAACCACTAGACATCTTTTAACTAAGGAAATATGTAATATGCAATTTCTCCATTAAATCTTATGCATTTTAAAACAGATCTTAAAGCAAGCATTATCGTACAAAAGAACTAAACCATCAGTACAAATTCTACGGCCATGTAAATGTAGCATAAATGTCATTGACCTTTTTATTGACCTGGTTTTCATACCCATTCTCTGACCTAGACTGAGTTATCAGATCAGGAGTTTTAACTTCATTGGCTTTATGTTCCAGGTCAGTTTCCCAAGGGTTCTGAAATCAGAGGCTTGGCGAAGCAACCTTCCTCCCTGTAGCCTATCTCTTGGTTCCTAACTAGCACAGTTCATGCGCCTGTTATTAATTTATAAGGACTTCGAGTATGGGCTGCTGGCAGTAGGTTATCCAACCATTCAATCATTGCTTAGCTGTGGGCTAGGAAATGTGGGACAAATATTGTCTGCTATGAGGTCTTTGTATTCTTCTCATGCAAAATAAAGGGAGTTGGAAAGGGTCTTCTTAAGGTATTGGTTCTTTTCCACTTTAAATATGTTCTTCTAGATTTATATAAGTTTAGAGTAATTCCAGATTAATAAGAGATTAATATATGACGAAGTCCGGGTGGGTGGGGTGAAATGCATCAGAACGTGTGGTTTGGTGGAGAAACGTAGGCTGAGGGTCCTTATCGCTTATTCACCTTGGCTGGTTGGGAGTAGGGTAGGGGAGATCCTTTCCTCATTACAGAATAATATACCGTATATATTCGAGTATAAGCCAACCTGAATATAAGCTGAGGCACCTAATTTTACTACAAAAAACTGGGAAAAATTATTGACTCGAGTATAAGCCTAGGGTGTCCATCTGAATGCCTCACTGTGCCCATGCCTCACTGTGCCCATGCCTCACTGTGCCCATGCCTCACTGTGCCCATGCCTCACTGTGCCCATGCCTCACTGTGCCCATGCCTCACTGTGCCCATGCCTCACTGTGCCCATGCCTCACTGTGCCCATGCCTCACTGTGCCCATGCCTCATTATGTCCATGACTAGACTGACGTTTAACATGGGAGTCTATGGAAGAGGAAAAATGGGGCTACATGTGTGCCAAGTTTTGGGTCCAGGGGACCTACGACCAGCTGGTACCGGGTCCCCAAAGTCACCGGAGAAATTACAGTTTAACATGGGAGTCTATGGAAGGGGTGCCCGGCTTTGAAAAATCGGTGCTCCCGGCCGTAGGTCCCCCGGAAAACAAACTTTGCACACTTGTAGATGAATAGTGGGGCTACATGTGTGCCAAGTTTGGGGTACAGAGAACCTACGGCCGGCCGGTACCGGGTCCCCAAAATCGGGGAGATCAGGTGCAAAAAGGTGACTTGAGTATAAGCCGAGGGGGGCATTTTCAGCACAAAAAAAGTGCTGAAAAACTTGGCTTATACTCGAGTATATACGGTAAGTTGGTATTTTTTTTTAAAGTACTGTATATTATGGTACTTGCCTAGAAATTCAAAGTAAGATTGCAGTTCTGAAAAGGACTTCCCTATTTTGTGAAATGCCCAGTTATCCGTAGAATAAGTGAAGTGAATTTAGAATAGTTACCACTTACCAGTATAAATTACCCAGTGTGCCCTCTAACAGCCGATAGTTGAAGCAAACAAACTTTTGTTATTGGAGAAATCTGTTTTGATTTTGTAATATCAATTTAATGTGTTCCTTTTTGGAATCACTGAATACCTTTCACCAAGACTATATATAAACGCACTATTCCCACAAAGTTGCTATAGTGCCTGACATGGCAAGATTGCCAACACTAATAACAGACCATACAAGAGACTCTGGAGATGCAGCCTGTTGTAAGATGCAGCCTAAATGGGTGTTAGGCGTATTAGCATGGTGTTTAATATATGCTATCTTAGAAAGGAAAGTAATTTTTTATTTATTTTTTGTCCTGTAGATCGACCAGTACCGGCAACATCTTTCCTCCCTACACAGCGACTCCAGCTTGGGAGGGCAGGCCAATGGTTCTCACAGCTTTCCCTGTGGTGTCTGCCTGCCAACTACAGCTCTGGAGTTTGCCGTGAGGTGAGAAAGACATTGCATGGTCTGGTTCATTTCCAGTATAATAGGATAGTTCCTGTACCAGTGTCACCAGTTATGTGGAACATATGCTGGAATGGCAGAGTATATCAGCCCTAATATATGTGATGACTGTGTTCCAAGTTTCTATGTCCCTTTTGAAAAGGAAAATGGAGAGTCTAGTACAGATTAAACAGCTGTTGTGGCCAGTTAATCCTTGCCTACTTTATACTGAACAATAAATAATAAAGCCCAGAGTAACATACTTTGTGTCACATATGTCATTTTAACACCTTTTTTGTTGGTCTTGTCTTTTACAGATTTTCTCCAGAAGCTGCATCTCGACGAGGGCTGAGCACAGCAGAAATGAACGCTGTAGAGGCTATTCACAGAGCAGTGGAGTTTAATCCACATGTGCCAAAAGTATGTCTGTTTGGCAATTCATTCTATCCTGACAGCAGATTGTTACAATCCATTGTTTCATCTAAAACGCTTGTGCTGTAAATGGTGTTTTTATATACTACCCTCACAAATGTGGCACATTATTACCAGGGAAGTTGATTAATAATGCTACATACTACATTGTATTGTTCCTGTTTTCCAATGACTAGGTGACTGTGTACACCAAAATAAAGATTTGATTGTGCAGCCAACTCCTCCTGGAACATTTTCCCTCTGGGGAAATTCTCAGTATCATTTTCATTGGGGTTGTCCAAGGTCTGTATATAACATGGAGCACTATGATTTGTTTAGTTGTGCAAAATACAGGTTAGGGCTTGTCCGCACTAGAGTGTATCCTTCACCTGTGGTGCCTCTCTGATTAGCTGCACATGCAACTTTGTCTAAAGTATAGATGTTGTCACAGAAACCCTATAAAAACCACCACCAACCATCTGTTATCTATCGCTCTCAAAAGATTCTCCATTATAAAACTAGAGATTTGGTCTTTAACAATGCAAGTCAAGCTTATGATTCATATCATCTACTTACATTTTCTTTTCTTCCACAGTATCTTCTTGAAATGAAGAGTTTAATATTACCCCCTGAACACATTCTAAAGAGAGGGGACAGTGAAGCAATAGCATATGCTTTCTTTCACCTTCAACACTGGAAAAGGGTAGAGGGAGCCTTAAACCTCTTACACTGTACGTGGGAAGGGAGTAAGTATTTAGCTTTTTCCTAGAACATTTTGAATAGAGAATAGTGGAACAATGCTGGCATCTTCTATCATCTGTTCTCTTATATGAACTCCATTGTACACTTCTCTGTAAATATGGTATTACTTTCGTGTGGAGCTAAACAAACATTACTAGACCTCTTGGGCCCTAGATTTTGGGAGCACTGAGCCTCTGTCTCAGGCACAGAATTCTCTTGCATGGCATGCTGTTTCAAGGGTGAAACTAAGACACCCGCTGGACTTCATTCACTGTTCCATAAAATGGTGCATGGGCGCATCCATTTCCACCACTATTTTCATTGTTTTATTGCTTGAAGACATTCTAAACCTTCTTACCGGCATCTTGTGTTTTTCAACTGCATAAAATGTGCATTGAGAACTGAAACTTTCTGTGAAGAAACAACATATCCCACAGTCTCTGGGTCATTCAGTCTACTGTTCTGCATGTAAAAGCTGCATAGTAATTGGATCTGACAGATACATGCAGGCAGAGCTAATAAGAGAAGAAATATGTTTTAATTACATTAGTACACCCACATTTGTGATGCAACACAAAGCAAATGGTGAGGAATGGATTGGACATTGCATGATCTGGAACAATAAGTTGCCTATCCCTTAGGGAATAGGGAAAAGGTAGGTGAATGAATACATGGACATAGGGGAATCGATCATGACACTACAAATTGGAGCCACATATGGTGCACATCATTACAAGGTAAGGCAAATAAATAACATCGGGGAAATAACTACACAAACAGCTGGTCAAAACTGAAAACATTTGAAAATGTACAATGCCTTTAGGCTCCATGTACACTGAAGCTGATAAACTGCAGTTTATTGGCGTTTTTTTAAGACACCCATTAACGTTCGCCTATGTGTTCATGCGCACATGGTCGTTTTTTAGCGTTAATGAGCAGTGGAGTTAATGGGCTTTTTTCTGAACGCAAGAAATTTGCGTTCAAAGTGGCTTTTTTCGGCGGGAAAAAACGCAAAACGCTCAAACGCAGCTCGCGAGCATTTTTTTGCGTTTTTTGATCCATTGAAGAAAAAAAAACAAACGCTATTACAAAAACGCGAAACTTTGAAAGGCTCCCTGCAAAGCTACTGGCGTTTTTTATAGCTTTTTTTAGCGTCCAGTGTACATGGAGCCTTAAAGCTGGTGATCAAATAAAATTGTGGATGGCAGGTGCAGTCAATGAAACCATATTGTGATGACATGCTGCAAGGTTGCCACCTATATGGCCAGTAGTAACCTGTGCTATCATATAACTAGCAAAAGCAATGATCACATGTCTATTGAAGCTAAGCAACGTAGCCTCTAGACCAGTGTTTCTCAACCTTTTTACCATGGAGGAACCCTTGGCAAAAAGTCTGAGATCTCGGGGAACCCCTAAAAAAAAAATTCAGATCTAGAGCTCTCGGAACATCGGATCTGATCAGCAAGCTGTAGATATAACCATGTTTATTGTAGAAATAGCTTTAAATAATGGAATAAAAATTAGAACTCACCTGACACCAACATTATAGTGTGAACAGTGCACATAGAAATCAATTGTTTTCCTTATGTCCCTGCAGAGACCTGCGTTAGAACAAGCCCAAAATATTTTAAGCAAGTCAAATTTGCACACATTTTCAATTTTTTGCACATATGCCGTGAACGAGGTCTTAAGCCCCATACACACGGTCAGACTTCTATCGGACTTTTCCGTGTTTTTTTGTCCGAACGGAGTTGGTCGGGAACACCCATAGCATACACACACTGACTTTTCTGCAAACTTTCCCAAAACTTTTTGCAACATCACGTGGTTTTTCTGCTCTTTTCTGCTCTTTACCGCCACCCTTTGGTCAACTTCTGCTATTGTTGGTTGATTTTAACATTAGTTGTTTTGTCCATCGGACAAAAGTCCGATGGTTTTCTGTACACACGGTCGGACTTTGCTCCATCGGACTTTTGTTGGGCAAAAGTTTGTCCGTTTGCAGACCCAACTTTTGTCCGATGAAAACAAGAAAAAAAGCAAAAAAAGTTTGTCTGATGGAGCGTACACGCGGTCGGATTGTTGGTCCAACTTGCTCAAAATGAAGTTTGTTGGGTAAAAGTCCGAACGTGTGTATGGACGAGGCTTTACTGAACTTAAACAAAACTCCCAAATATTGTAACTGATAAATAGGATAGCAGACTACGGGAACAGTTGGGACTTGTTCACAACATTCATGCCTAAGAATTGATGGAAGATGGTGCAGATTTGACCTGCATAGAATACTTTGGTCTTGTCCACGTCATGTGCAGAGACATGCATTTTCCTAACGTAGGTCTCTGCTAGGACATAAAGAAAATAACTGATTTCTATGTGCCCTGTTCACACCACAATGTTGGTATAATTTAAGTATTTTTCTCTGTAGAAAAATGCATACATGTTGCATATTTCTGTGCAGAAAAAATATGCACATGATACCAATGTTGATTTCAATGTGCACTGACAGCGAGTACTGTCAATGCGCATACCTGGTGCCTCCTCTATAGTTCCAGCTCCTCTGAACCTGTGATGGTGGTACCAGGAGGAGTGCTGACAGTGGAAGCACATGGCTGAATCTTGCAGGAGGTGAGATCCTGTGTATGGTAGTGACTGAATGCAGACTGCAGGGGCCTGTGGCTGGATGAGACTGAATCATAATAGGATTATGTACAATTATGGCAAAACATAAAGCTATTATAATCTCACCTGTTATATTCAGCCTGTGTGCCTCAACTCTCTGACCCCCCCCCCCCCCCCCCAGTCTGCAATCAGTGCTGTTATACACAGGATCTCATCTCCTGTTCTCTGCTCTTCCCTCCCCCAGCAGTCTGCATTCACCCCTGAAGTACACAGGAACTCAGCTTCTAATCTAGCCATGTGCTCCTTTTCTCTCCTACCCCCCTCCACAGTGTGCATTACTGCTACCTTAATGTATCCTGTAATTTGATTGGCTGGCTTTGCTGCTTTTAAAAGGGGGAGGAGGGGCTTCTCATGGCAGTACTGGGGGCTTTTCGTGAGAAATCTGGCAGCAAATAAATCAAAGGACTGTTAGTGGAGGCTCTCTATGAGCTCAGATACAGTGGAAGCTGATAAATATCCCTCAAATAATAATGAGCAGACAGAACACTAATAAAGGTCAGGCCAGTGCTGGATTCTATGAGTAGAGCTCTCCATTCCATAGCCACCCATAGCATCTTCCACAGAACTCTCCCCCTCCCACACTGCAGCCAATTCTCTCTCCCAATGACCTCATTGCATGAATGAGCAGCAATTCCCACTCTCCGCACTCTCCACACCGCCCGTCCCCCACCTTCCCACACCTTCCTACCTTGATAAGTGTTTTAAAATTTGCCTCTTGATGATTCCAGCCATCCCCGAGCCGCTTCTCACACCTCATACACCTCCAGCCTGCAGTCCTCCTCCTGCATCCCAGCGACCCCGTGTCAACCAGAGATACCTGGCTCCGCCCTCTGAGTTCTCTGAGCCGGAACTACAGAGAGGGCATCGGGTATCAATGCGCACTGACTGTTCTCACTGTCAGCGCGCATTGGGAACACTAAAAACAACATTGGACGGATATACATCTGCCACAATGTTAAATCGCGGCGGAACCCCTGGGGACCTCTCGCGGAACCCTAGGGTTCCGCGGAACCCCGGTTGAGAAACACTGCTCTAGACTGTTTCTGCAAGTGTCATGTTAACAGGAATTACTGTAGTTGGCATATTTCTTTTTTGTTTAATCAATTTTTTCATTTTTTTAAAAGATAAAAAGCTGAACAGATTCCAAGTGAGCCAGCCCTTACAGGGGAGGTCACGTGTAGAAAGAATACATATACCCTTACAATTAACAACACACTGTATATAACATAGTGGCTCGAGTACTAGTCCATGTACTTGTGAGGTGTAGCCGAGCATCTTCTCATATCAGAGGTCATAGCAACTAAAAACTGGGGGAGTTCACATTGCCTTATAGGAATCAGAGACATACATCAGGGGGCCTAATCCAACATTCTTTAATGTTTCTGGCTTCACTTCTAGCAGTTGATATGTCTTTGGTGTGCCACTTAAGGAAACTAGGTGGCATCTTCAAATTTCTCTACTGAACTTTGCACCAAGATAATGTTATTAAATCTGTAAAGTTGGCATGTTGTAACTTCCAGTTAAAAAGAAAGCAAATCTGCTTAAATCTATACTCCTTTATTGCAGTTCATGTGGGAAAGGCAAACCCAGGTTGCTGGAGTTAGAAAACCATCAGAAGTAACACTTTTATTGAATATAGCACACTTACATATTAGGTGTATGAAGACTGGCATGTAGAAATCCAAGCTGAGAAGAAACACACCCCGAGGATGATAAATGGATGTAGCAAGTAAGAGACACCGCGTTATGCTTGTGGTGTACAAACAGCCACGCCAGAATTCGGTGGGGAAGCTGGCGGTGTGTACGGCCGCAGTGGAAGGAGGTACAGCTATCACAAGCATACCGCTGTGTGTCTTGTTGGCTACATTCATTTGTCATCTTCGGGGTGTGTTACTTGTCCGCTTGGATTTCTACATGCCAGTCTTCATACACCTAATATGTAAGTGTGCTATATTCAATAAAGTGTTACTTATTATTTTCTATTTTTTTCCATCTCTAGCACCCTGTGTTGCCTTTTGCACATGTATTGAGAACCATCCCTGATCTGTTGAAGGAGCTGCAGGAGTTGGTTGGACCTTTTATTCATTTCTATGGCAATCCCCTCAGGACTTTACAATTTTGGATATGGACACGGTTCGCTTTAGGAGCGCTTTGTAAGTGGTGTACATCTGTGTGTATTGTTTTTTGTTATTGCAGTTCATGACTGAAAACAATTTTAAAAGTGGTAATAAACCCAAAATGTAATTCATTGTAGCTTACTAATCATTAGATGTGGTGGTTGCATAAGTTTTTAGGATTTTTCCCTCCGTTTTCACTGACCTGGCCAGTTAGGCTCGGTTCACACTGGGGCAGCTTCAAAGTCGCCCAACTCTGAAGCCGCCCCATGCAGCGTGGCTTGCAAACGAGTTCTGTAATAGAAGTCAATGCAAGCCGCTCCAAAGTCGCCCCCAAGTAGTGCAGGAACCTTTCTAAGATGGATCAATTTCACTGAATGGAGCGCGACTTGTCAGGTGGCTAAGTCGCCCCAGTGTAAACTGAGCCTAACGCACCTCCTGTATTAGGATGCTTACACTCTGGATGAAGGAGCGCAGAAATTCCTTTGGACAGCATCATTGTCACTGGAGGGAGGGTAGTTTTGAATGTACTAGCAGATTTAGATACACTTGCAAGTTGAACACAAACTCCAGCTAACACTTTATTCCAAAAGAAAAAAAAAACGTTGCAGTAACTGTTTTTAAAGGATTTACAGAAATAAAAGCTGACCATTATAAACACCCCTGTTAGTATTAAATCGTTTATTGTTAAGAGGGGAAGGGGCGGGACTTTGTGTGAAGCATGTGTGGGAGAAATTGCAATAAGTAGGGGGAAATTAATATGGCTGAAATAAATTTATAAATTGATAATTTATTACTTTCAAATAATGCACCGTACATGAATGAATTGCATTATTAAAGAACACATTGTAAAAATTTCACAGACTTAGTTGAAAAAGGATAATATAAGCCAAGGACCCAGATATACAGACAGAGAATCCAATAAAATAGACTGCAGTGATGCATCATTTTCGAAGCATGAAGCTGTTGGCTCTACGCGTTTCACGACTTTGGTCGCTCTTCAGGAGCACGCATGCAATTTGTTTCAGGTAGCCCTATGTTGATGATGTGGAAGTGAGGCCCGGCCAGGCTCCCACAAGAGGCCTGGGTAGCACCGCCTGGGGGCTGTGGCAGGGAAGTACGAGACAGCCGGCCCCCACAGAGGACGCATCCCGATCGGACATAGGTAGGTGTGTGAGCTGTAGTGAGTAAGTGGTGGTGGCTGTGATGTCTGAATGTGGTGCTTGTGGATCCGTGAATGACTGGAGATCAAAATAAATAAATAAATAAATCCGTGAATGACCTCCAGTCATTCACGGATCCACAAGCACCACATTCAGACATCAGCCACCACCACTTACTCACTACAGCTCACACACCTACCTATGTCCGATGCCTGTCCGACCGGGATGCGTCCTCTGTGGGGGCCGGCTGTCTCGTACTTCCTTGCCACAGCCCCCGGGCGGTGCTACCCAGGCCCCTTGTGGGAGCCTGGCCGGGCCTCACTTCCACACCATCAACATAGGGCTACCTGAAACAAATTGCATGCGTGCTCCTGAAGAGCGACCAAAGTCGTGAAACGCGTAGAGCCAACAGCTTCATGCTTCGAAAATGATGTATCACTGCAGTCTATTTTATTGCATTCTCTGTCTGTATATCCGGGTCCTTGGCTTATGTTATCCTTTTTCAACTAAGTCTGTGAAATATTTACAATGTGTTCTTTAATAATGCAATTCAGTCACGTACGGTGCATTATTTGAAAGTAATAAATTATCAATTTATAAATGTATTTCAGCCATATTAATTTCCCCCTCCTTATTGCAATTTCTCCCGCACATGCTTCACACAAAGTCCCGCCCCTTCCCCTCTTTTAACAATATACAATTATAGGGATGTGAGGTGATCTGACCCATTACCTCTGGAAAGTCCCAACCCTTATGTCCCCCCCATTAATATTTATTAAATCGTTTGTTTCATCCCCCTAACTCAGTGGTGGTCAACCTAAATATTATAGAGGGCCTAAAATGTACCCCCTAACCTCTCCATAGCAGCGTATTTTCGCACCTCAAAACCGAAAGATTTTGGGCCCAACGCATTTTTTGCAGTGTATTGTAATGCACGTGAAGTTGGAGTACAGTAACCCCCAGCATTGGTGTCACTGAGTGCAATTTTATTCCCCAACATTGAGGTCTCAATCAGACCCAGCACCCTGCTGGCACTCTACTTGGTGTATAGTGCCCAATAGGGCTGGGAAAAAAATCGATTTTAATCTTGAATCGAGTTTTGAGCTCAAATCGATTCAGATTTGAAGAAAATCGATTTTTTTAGATTTAAAAAAAAAAAAATTTTTTTTTTTCTTTTTTCCTTCAAAGTTTCCGTAGCAGGGCTGCAGGGGGCGGCGTTACCCCAATTACATCTACTCGCCGCAGCCGCCGCGAGTAGATGTAATGTAACACTAACTAACCGCAAGCCGCCGTCTGCCTATCTGATCAGCGTGTCATGCAGACAGACGGCGGCCATTGCAGTGTTCAAAAGCCGCGCCTCCCGATTTTACTGCTACACCGGCGGCCATTCCAGTATTCAAAAGCCGCGCCTCCTCCTCGTCTGTGATAGGCGGAACACTCAATTTCACAGCAGGCAGTGTTCAGCCTATCACAGACATCCTCTCATCCTCGTCTGTGTTATGAGGATGAGCGGATGTCCGTGGTAGGCGGAACACTGAATGCTGGGAAATTGAGTGTTCCGCCTATCACAGACGAGGAGGAGGCGCGGCTTTTGAATACTGGAATGGCCGCCGGTGTAGCAGTAAAATCCGTATCCCATGAAAATCTGCATCAGGTACGGGCACAGTGATTGAAGCATGGGCACAGTGAGGCATGTGCACAGTTCAATTCAACTAAGAGTAACCCCAAGATTTTTTGTTGTTTTATTAGCTAAATCCAAATACAGCATTAATAATTTGGATGTTTAACAATCTTTGTTGCACACTGTCTTTGCAGTTAGAGAAAGGGTTTGCCTTTGCAATTTTGTTTGTTGATGCACTTCAATTAATACAATAAAAAAAAATCGAATCGTAAATGGAGTTTTTTATAAAAAAAACGCAGATTTTTTTTTTTGGGGAAAATCGCCCAGCCCTAGTGCCCAATAGTCCTCGGGCCACACGCGGAGGGCCCAGCTGGGCACCAGGACAGCTTGTTCTGTTGACAAACAGCAGACTTACTGGCTAGATCAAAAAAAAACTAATGCAGCCATCATATCGTTGAATTGGTAAGCTGCAATAAAATTGTTTGCTTTTGGGATTAATACCACTTTTAGTCAAGGCAAAAACCTTTGCGTTTGAACACAGGGAACAGTTCATTTAATTTGAATCATTGTTCAGTCAGGGTTTGTATGAAGAACTTAAATACATGGCATAATAGCAATAGCTTATTCCAGAATGTTTGTTTTATTTTGTTGAGTTGGTTTGGCTGAGATTCGTTATAACGCTGTCTTTAACTCCTAGTTCCACGATTTTACTGCTCATAGCGCAGTACAAAGAACAATGATATGCAGTAACACAAACAGTGTAGTGTAGTCAGACTAGTGAAAGATGATGACTTGGGTTGCTGTAGGTTACTGGGCTTTACACATTGCTTCTTGGTTTTTTTAAATGGATAAAGGACATTTTATTTAACATGAAATAGCTGAGCCTGCACTAAAAAACCTTTTGCAAGTGACAATTTTATATTATAACAAGAAATTGAAAATATTAAATGTAGTACTAAAATCCAACATCTGGTGGCAGTGCCAGGTCGTTCAATGCCGCAGTATATAAAAAAAATACATGCCGTAATGGAATGAAACACTTGATGGCAGGTTCGTATCTTGCCAAGGCAAAACAGAATGCTGCAAACTACAAAGGAACTTTGCTGTATTATGGGAGTAGAAATTAGTGTTTAATAAATATATCAGTAGTTATAAGAAACCTTTATTGAGAGAACTGCACTTTGCAATTGCTGAAGTTCTGTGTTCAGTGCAAGTTCCTTGGTTCTCATGTTGATTCTCTGACTTCAGTACTGTGCATCACTGCCTAGTATGTTGATCAGGTGTTCTGAATTCACTTGCTGTATTAGTGTACTTGATAAGTCACAGTATTGAAACCATTCAGCATGACAACCAGATAACTAGCATTTTCAATAAGAGGTCAGCATATGGTAATCTGTTCAGGTGTCCTTTTAAACACTAACGCCATAAAAAACGAAGTTGTGTGCTTGCTGGCAATGTTGTGATTTTTGTGACTCCTGAGGAAACCAAATTCTACATAGAAATCTCTCATGTAAACTGTACAACACAAACATTGTGTAACACTGCAAAGCAGCAAGGAGAGCATATGCGATGGGAAAATACAGCTGTTAACATGTACGTATATAATTAGACTGTATGTAGAAATTAAAGTGACACTAACACCCTTTCACACTGGGGTGGCAGGTCCGTTAGAGGTAAAATGGCGCTAGTTTTAGCAGTGTTTTACCGCTGTTGTTATAGCTGCACTTTTCAGCCGCTAGCAGGTCGCTTTTAACCCCCGCTAGCGGCCGAGGAAAGGGTTAATAGTGCCCGTTTTTCAGCGCTGCCCATTAATTTCAATGGGCATGGGTGTTGGAGGAGCGGTGTATACACCGCTCCCGGACCAGCCCAAAGACATTTTTTTTTTCTTCCTGTCCTGCAAGCACACTGCCCCAGTGTGAAAGCACTTGGGCTTTCACACTGGGGTGGCTTGACAGGCACTATCTTTAGCGCTAAAACGCCTGAAAAGCGACCCAGTGTGAAAGGGGTCTAAACTCTGTTAAAAAAAAAAACTTCTATTTGAGTATGTATTCTTAACTCAAAATGTACCTACTATTGCATTCGGCCTCCTCCAATTCTCCAAATTCCTTTTTTGTTTTTTTCCTGCTTTGATCCAACTTCCTATTAAAGGGTGGATACATTCATTACCCGTAATCCCATTGTACGTAGGAACATATCTTCTCCTTCACAAGGTGGACTGTGGGATTTGTAGTGTGTAGAGAAGTGCACATGACCGCAGATAATGTGTGTCGCTTGTTCAAAACAAATAGAAGTCAGAGGTAAAAGGAGAGGTTCAGGAGCACGCAGGATGTTGGAGGCAGAAAAACAAAGTAAGAAACCATTTTCTGAAACCTAGATTACAGGGCCATTAAGTAGTGGATGTGTATGGAATCTTGCTGGAGAGGAAGGATATTGTGCAGTGTCACTAAAGCATACCTTCACTGAAAATCACTCTTACCTCTTTTTAATTTCCTCCCCTCCATCCTTGTCAGATGTTTTTGGAGTGGGTACCTTTTCCTCCATGGCCACAGCCCCCTGGAATGGTGTCACACATTACAGGAGGCTGTAGGATCTGTCTCGCTGTAGGCTGTGCATGCGCAGCAGGGGAGCTAGCTGTGAGACATCAAGGAGTCGCAGCCATCTTCCAAAAGCAAGATGAGTAGAAGCTCTGGGGAGAATCTGCTGCATAGAAGACAGTGCTAGACTGTAGGGGCTGGTAATTCCCTTTATAAAAGTCAGCAACTTACAAACACTGTAGCTGCTGACTTCTAATTTTTCCCATTTCCTGCTAAATAAAAAATGACATTGCCTTAAAAACATTATTTATGTTCTCTTCAGCTGATCTCTTTAACATGTAATTCAATAAAACACATTGAAAGACTTCACATACCTTTGAATGACTTTGGTCTTTTTCCAAAAATGTTAACGATGTGTCTGTTTGGACAAAATGTCGTATTCATTGTAAACATCCACCAAATACTTCACTTTGGTATAATCTATCTGCTGAAGAGCTTGTTCTGATGTAAGAAAGCAGTCGATATTGGGGGGATGTTACATTTGCTTCTGGTAATTTACTGTACTTCAATGTTATATTGTATATGTAGATAACGAACAGCAACATGTTTTAGTTTGTAGAGTGATGTTGGCATGCATGCTTCATTGTAGGGTACTGAAAGTGCATCATTGGCCAGTAAGGACACTCTCTCAGACACAGGGATTGCAGTGGAAGACGATTAGTAATGGAAAGTTAGATCCCTGTAACAAAGTGAAACTAAACCATTGAGGGGCAAAAAAACTTTTCTTGCTATCCAAGATAAATGTGGTACCTGCTCGTAGGCTGGACTTTTTAAAGTGTATCTATGGTCAAAATGTAAAATCATACATCTTAAAGTGAAAGAAAAACCGAACTATAACTATTCTTAAAAATGTTCCCTCCCCCTCCTCTTGCCTATCTTTCCCACTCTGTATAAAAAAAAGTATTACTCTTTCGTCCATGGACCGACACAGCTTCTCTATTGACAAAGTGGGTATTATCCGTTAATTAGGAGTGACTAGGCAGAAAAACTTGTAAAAAGTGTTGCATCACACCTTCTACAGTACCGCCCAGGGGGCGGACCCTCTGGGTATACCCTCTGTCTGCACATCGCAGATCAGTTTTTTTCTGTCTAGCAAGGAGTAGGACATGGCTCCCTTCGGGCCCATTGGTCCGGGGAAAAAAAATATAAATATAAATATATATATATATATATATATATATATATATATATATATATATATATATATATATATTTTTGCTACATTTGTTGTTTCCTGCGATCTTCGATCAACTGCCGACTGGGTGACAGGCTGGATCCTCGATCCTTGTAGTCTCCCCAGTTTCGGCCATCGAGCGTGTGCCGACCCTAGCTACGCGCTGGGTTTTCCACGACATGCCCGTCGCTCCACGGGTGGCCGGTGAGCCTACGCTCCAGGGCCTGCATCGGACCGCTCAGCTTCGGCTGACCTTACGGCCGAGTCGCAGCAGCCTGGCCGGTGAGCTTACGCTCCAAGGCTTGCATCGGACCACTCAGCTTCGGCTGACCTTACGGCCGAGTCGCAGCAGCCTGTCCGGTGAGCGTCATGCTCCAGGGCATACATATGATCGTCCCTTCTGGGTCCAATCACAGCATGCCTGGCCAACAGTCACCTTCCGTGCGCGGACGATGATCTGTTTGGAATGTCTTCCAGCAGAATACATGCAGGATAGGTAAGTAAAACTCCCCTGCCTCGGCTGGGTGATTTAGCTGGACATTCCTGGAGAGATCAAGTAAGTGGTTGTGGCCCCTTTCTTCCCTCTCTCCCTGCCTTTCCCTCCTCCCTGGGCTTCTAGCTAAAGGTTGCTGGGTGCTGGGGGTCACCTAGGGGGTCCCACTGGAGCGGGGCTGGCTGTAACTAACATTTAAAAGAAATGTCATTTTTGCTTACCTGTGTTTCTGTGTCTCCATGCTGTCGGCGGCCATTTTGAGGTGGTCCATGCCAAGTTTGGCCTCTTGTAACTGCCTGGCGGCCATCTTCCTGTGGTTCGGCCACACCCACTGGCCCCTATCAGGTGATCGGCGGCCATGTTTGTCCACCCTGTATGCAGATATTGCCGTTCGGCGGCCATCTTTTTGTGGGCTATGGCTGCCTGACCTCTATCTTCTGTCGGCGGCCATTTTCTTAGAGCCCACATTATCTTCCATACAGACGTTTTTGGCAACCATTTTGCGAGAGCCTCCGGCCTCTAGGGTGCATTACACTGGCGCGAAAATTCACACAGGAAGTGCTGATAAAAGAAGCGGACTGACACAGCAGCAAGGGGACAGCATCACAGGCGCAGCATAGCAGTACCTATCCAGGGTGGTGAGTCCTCTGGGTAACCCAGCATCTCTGCAGCGCAGGAGGGTGGTCTATTGATATCTTGCCTGGAGCCCTGTGAGTGTCAGCGTGTGGTCAGCATGGCATCTGAGCCAGATGTCTTCTCCCCTGAAACACCAGATTTAGCAGCTGGTGTCCCTGAGGTGTCTATGGACGCTATGTCGGCAATCCTAGAGGCGTTTGCTGCCAGGGTGGAAGCAGCACGCGGGAATACAGGGGGTAATAAACGCCCCCGTCCCCTGCAATCTTCTGGGGATATTTCTGATGCAGAACCAGGTCCAGCTACGGCTCATGACCCAGATTCTGATGCATCAGAGATTGCAGACCGTGACCGATCGGACAGTGAGGAGGACTCCAAGTCCAGGTCAGTACGCGAGACGGCTTTGGTATCTGACCTTATTACTGCAGTGCGGGATACGCTAAAGTTGGAAAGGACTGAAGAAGTAGCAGATACTCCAGTCCCCTTTGGGTTTCGTAAACCTGCCCGCACTGCTAAGGTGTTCCCTTGTGTGTCTTATTTTGACAAACTCTTATACAAGGAATGGGAGAACCCACTGAGGGTCTTTACAGCCCCAAAGAGGTTTGCAGTACGGTACCCCTTTGAGGAGAGTTTTCTGAAGATATGGACCTCTCCCCCTATAGTGGACCCTTCGGTGTCCAGACTTAATAGAGCCACCACTATTCCAGTAGAAGGGGCTCCTGTTTTCAAGGACCCTGTGGATAAGAAGGCTGAAGCACTCGCTCGCTACCTATACTCAGTGGTAGGCTCGGCAGTACGCCCGGCATTGGCGGGGGCCCTAGTGTCTCAGACACTTACTGAATGGGCAAAATTGCTACTCCAGGGGTTAAAGGAGCGAGATGCTCCTCCTAATGAGATAACTTTGGCCGACCATTTGGTCCAGGGCCTTAAGTTTGTCTGCGAGTCAGACATGGATACTATTCCCCTGCTGTCAAGAGCTTCGGTTTATGCAGTAGCAATACGCCGCCTGATCTGGCTAAAGGGCTGGTCTGCGGACCAGACTTCCAAGAAAGCCCTATTGGATCTGCCTTTTAAGGGCGACAGACTTTTTGGGGCTTCTCTGGATGACATCATCAAGGATGCCACAGGAGGTAAAAGCACTTTGCTTCCCCAAACTAGCAAGGGTAAGGGACCACGCCAAGGGCAAGGGCCCTCCTTTACTGCACGTAAGCGTTTTTTTCGCCCCCTTAAGGCGACAGGGAAAAGACCCCAGGCCGATAAAGCGCCTGCCCAAGGACAAAAGCGTCCTTGGTCCCGCAGACCCAACAAGCCTGCGGACAAATCTGCGTCCACATGAAGGTCCGCCCCCACCCAGCTCTCGGGTGGGGGGACGTCTTCGCAAATTTGCGACTCAGTGGACTGCTCTAGTCTCCGACAGGTGGGTTTGCGAAGTAATCTCCTCAGGCTACAAGATAGAATTTCTCTCTTGTCCACCAGACAGATTCATCACCTCCAATCTCCAGCTACTACCGACCCGTCGGGAGGCCCTGTATGGGGCGGTCCAGGGTCTACTGGAACGCGGGGTAGTTATTCCAGTTCCAGAACAGGAACGGGGTCAGGGTTTTTACTCAAATCTGTTCATTGTGCCAAAGAAGGAGGGGGTTCGTCCAATCTTGGATCTCAGAGCCCTCAATTGCTTTGTGAAGGTACAAAGATTTCGGATGGAGTCGGTTCGATCCGTAGTCACGGCTCTCCATCCGGGGGACTTTCTGGCCTCCTTGGACATCAAGGACGCATACCTGCATGTCCCCATATACTCCAGACACCAGAGGTTTCTGCGATTTGCTATCGGGAAGAACCACTACCAGTTTGTGGCCCTCCCGTTTGGCCTTGCCTCAGCACCCAGGACGTTCACCAAGGTGCTCGCTCCGATTCTGGCACTTCTAAGACAGCGGGGTATCGCTATCACAGGTTACTTGGACGACCTTCTGCTGAAGGCCCCTTCAAGCTCAGAATTAGAGGTAAGCGTGTCCATTACCTGTCAGACTCTTCGAGACTGTGGTTGGATACTAAACACGCAAAAGTCAGTATTGGTGCCCACTCAACGCCTAGTGTACCTGGGGTTGATTCTGGATTCCTCAGAGGCAAAGGTATTCCTCCCTGTGGAGAAGTTGCAGACCCTCCGGGCTGCAGTACGGCAGCTGACTTCCAGGAATTGGTCGTCACTCCGTTTTTGCATGCGAGTGTTGGGCCTCATGGTAGCCTCCTTCAAGGCGGTCCCATATGCTCAATACCACACTCGAGTGTTACAGAAGGAAGTTCTGTCCAGATGGAACAGATGCCCTTCATCTCTGGATTATCAAATCCGAGTGAACCACCTAGTCAGGAGATCCCTGGTATGGTGGCTGACAGCACCGGCTCTAATGGCCGGGAAGTCATTTCTTCCGGTTTACTGGATAGTGATCACGACGGACGCCAGCCTTACAGGTTGGGGGGGGAGTCTGGGGTGTCCAGTCGGCGCAAGGTCGCTGGACCCCAGAGGAAGCCCTCCTGCCGATCAATGTCCTGGAGATCCGGGCGATCAAGCTGTGCCTCTTCAAATGGTCTCAGAGACTGCAAGGGCGTCCAGTCAGGATCCAGTCAAACAACGCCACAGCAGTGGCATATGTCAATCCTCAAGGAGGAACAAGAAGCTCAGCTGCAGCATCGGAGATCGCTCGCATCCTGAAGTGGGCAGAGAGGAGCGTACCGGCACTGTCGGCCGTGTACATTCCGGGTGTGGAAAACTGGCAGGCGGACTACCTGAGCCGCCAGATGCTGGACCAGGGAGAATGGTCCTTACACCCGGAGGTGTTCCAACTCCTCTGCCAAAGATGGGGCACACCAGACGTAGATCTTCTGGCTTCCCGACTCAATCGGAAGGTATTGAGGTTTGTGGCCCGGTCAAGAGACCCATGGGCAGACGCAACGGACGTGTTGGTAGCATCTTGGGGTCAGTATCGGCTAATCTATGCCTTCCCTCCCTTAAGGCTTCTTCCTCTTCTGCTCCGCAGAGTGGAGGCAGAGGGAATTCCAATGATCCTAATCGCTCCAGATTGGCCTCAGCGTCCTTGGTACGCCGATCTAGTACGTCTGGTAGCAGACGTCCCCTGGCGCCTACCACTACGGAAGGACCTGCTATCGCAAGGTCCCATATTCCATCCTGCTTTACAGTCATTGGCTTTAACGGCATGGCTGTTGAGAACCAGGTACTGAGAGATCGGGGCCTGTCAGACTCAGTAATCTCTACTATGAGAAGTGCTCGGAAACCGTCCTCTAGGAAGGTCTATCACCGCACTTGGAGGGCCTACATCTCCATGTGTGAGGAAATGAAATGGCATCCGCGTACCTATTTGGTTTCCAGAATCCTGCTGTTTTTACAGCATGGGGTAGACCAAAGGCTTGCCCTAAGTACGATTTAAGGGACAGATATCTGCCCTGGCTGTCTTTTTTCAGCGACCCCTGGCGACTCACTCTCTCGTGAGTACATTTGTGCAGGGGGTTCGACATGTGGCCCCTCCGGTCCGCCCCCGTTACCTCCGTGGGACTTGAACCTGGTCCTCTCGGTGCTTCAGAAGGCACCGTTTGAGAATATTAGAGATATTCCCCTGTTGACACTTTCTCAGAAGGTGGCCTTTTTGGTGGCTGTTACGTCAGTTAGACGAGTCTCTGAGCTGGCAGCCCTGTCCTGCAAGGCTCCCTATTTGATTTTCCACAAGGATAAGGTGGTGCTGCGGCCGCAGCCTTCCTTTCTTCCGAAACTCGTTTCGGCTTTTCATCTTAACGAAGACATTGTACTTCCATCCTTGTGTCCTCAGCCGTCGAATCCTAAGGAGTCGGCGTTGCATTCGTTGGACGTTGTCCGAGCTTTGAGAGTATACATATCTGCTACTTCCCTGTTCCTGAAGTCAGACTCACTGTTTGTTTCGGTGGCTGGTCCCAAGAAGGGCCAAGCAGTCTCATCGGCCACCATCTCTAGGTGGATCCGACAGAGAGTAATCCAGGCTTACGCCTTAAAGGGTCAGGCGCCCCCCTTTCCTGTCACGGCGCATTCGACCAGGGCAATAGGTGCCTCTTGGGCTTTCCGACATCAAGCGTCTGTTTCCCAATTATGTAAAGCGGCGACTTGGTCGTCCGCTCACACTTTCACAAAATTCTACAAAGTTGATGTAGGTGCATCTTCGGATGCCTCTTTCGGCCGCAAGGTTTTGCAGGCGGCTGTTTAGAGTTGCAACTCCTCCGTTGGAGGAGTGCTGTTTTGTGTTTTGGGGTGAAGTTTGTTTTTATGCTGTTACCACCCCTCGTTTTTTCTCTGACACTGCTTTGGGACGTCCCACTTTGTCAATAGAGAAGCTGTGTCGGTCCATGGACGAAAGAGTAAATAGGATTTTTTACTCACCGTAAAATCCTTTTCTCTGAGTCCATGGACCGACACAGCACCCACCCCTCCTTTTAAGTTTGTACTGCTTTTTGACGAACTGATCTGCGATGTGCAGACTGAGAGGGTATACCCAGAGGGTCCGCCCCCTGGGCGGTACTGTAGAAGGTGTGATGCAACACTTTTTACAAGTTTTTCTGCCTAGTCACTCCTAATTAACGGATAATACCCACTTTGTCAATAGAGAAGCTGTGTCGGTCCATGGACTCAGAGAAAAGGATTTTACGGTGAGTAAAAAATCCTATTATTCTTACCTTTTTTTTTCTTCCAGTCATGTGATCCTTCAGCTGTGGCTCCCCTGTGTAAGGGAGCACTCAACAATGGCTGTGGAATCCCCCATAGGCTCCCATGGCCCATCTGTTGCAGTGGCGGTGCGTCCATAGAGATGCATGAATTTATCTATTGTCGCCTCTGCCGCCCTCTATTCGGGTGTCCGGCCCCTTGTAGGGCGCCGGGCATCTGAATTACAGCAGTGGGGTGTTTTGGAAGTGCCTGATTAGAGCCGTTGGCTCTAATAGGCTTCCTGATTATAGCCTGTGGGCTCTAATAGGCTTACATATTAAACAGTGCTTGCACTGCTGTGTGTTCGCTGTTTATACAGTGCTGTGTTAGGGAAGTGATTTATTTGATTCCCTGACACTGACCCACCTCTCAGCCAATTGGATGCACCAGGTCTAGTTACCTGTCACCTGATTGGCTGAAGCATCAGGCGCTGTGATTGGACGCCTATCAGGCATCCAATCATAGCAGAGATGACATGAAGAGGACAGGAGAAAACATCGAGGACTCGGAGGGAGCGAGGAGGACAGCGTTAATCCGAGACAGGTAAGTGCCGGGCGGGGGGCACACTGGCGGCGTTTGATGGGGCACACTGGCGGCGTTTGATGGGGCACACTGGCGGCGTTTGATGGGGCACACTGGCGGCGTTTGATGGGGCAAACTGGCTGCGTTTGATGGGCATGGTGAGGCTACAATTGATGTTTTTTTTTTTTTTCAGTTTGTTTGCGCCCCCCCAAAAATTTTGAGCACCAGCCGCCACTGATCTGTTGTCTGTACTACCTTTTGTCCCCTAGAGCAACTGCTCAATGACAAAGGGAAGCCGGAGCTGCAAGATCATGTGACCAGAGCAGATTAAAAAACAAATGCTTACACAGATCTTTTTTTTTTTTTTTAATAGAGGGTATGCGGGATAGGTAGGAGGAGGGAACATTTTTAAGAATAGTTAGTCAGCGTTTCTTCCACTTTAAAGGGGAGTTCCACCCAAAAGTGGAACTTCTGCTCAATGTGCCCCCTCCAGAGCCACATTTGGCACCTTTTGAGGGGGGGGGGAAGGGGGGACAGCATACCTGTCTTTCACAGGTATTCTTTCCCCACTTCCGGGAGCCTCAGCCATGGGTATTGACATCACGGCTGGGGCTCCCTCCTCCTGTCACCGGGCCAGTAGGGCGCAGTAGGGTTCCTGGCGTGAAACAGGCTACTCTGCCTGGTTCCCTTACTCGCAATGGAGGCAGCATGCACCCGACAACTGATGGAAACATCAGCTGTGGTGCCGACATTGCTGAACGCCAGGACAGGTAAGTGTCCGATTATTAAAAGTCAGCAGCTGCAGTATGTGCAGCTGCTAGCTTTTAATTTTTGCAGCGGTGGGCAGACCTCCGCTTTAACCCCTTTCAACTCAGGCTAATTCTGGCACTCCTCTCCAACATGTAAAAATCATCATCTTTTTGCTAGAAAATCACTCAGAACACCCAAACATGGTGGGGTTTTTTTTTTCAGCAGAGAACCTAGGGAATAAAATGGTGGTCATTGCAACTTTGTCACATGGTATTTTCTCAGCAATTTTTTTAATGCGTTTTTTTGGGGGGGAAAAAACAGTTTTATGAATTAAAAAAAAAAAACACTAAAGTTAGCCCATTATTTTTGTATAATGTGACAGATGATGTTCTGCTGAGTAAATGGAGACCTAACATGTCACGCTTTAAAATTGTGCACACTTGTGGAATAGCACCGAACTTCTGTATTTAAAAATCTCCACAGGTTACCGGTTTAGATATAACGGTTACAGAGGAGCTCTTGGAATAGTATTGTTGCTCTCGCTCTTATGTTCACGGCAATACCTTACATGTGTGGATTGAACGCCGTTTACATATGTGGGCGTGACGTACGTATGCGTTCACTTCTGCATGTGGGGACGGGGGCACTTTTTACATTTTTGTGTTTTATTTGTTTTATTTTTCATTTTTACAGTTTCCCTTTAAAAAAAATATTTTTATTCCTGTAAACATCCCTTGTAATATGAATACAGCATGACAGGTCTTCTTTATGGAGAGATCTGGGGTCAATATAAGACCCTTAGATCTCTCCAGGCTGTAAAGCCTGCGATCAAAATCTGGTCACCGGTATTCTCTATGGTGAACTTTAGCCGGTGGCGGATTCCTTCTCTGGCTCGCCGATCGCACGGGCGAGCTGGTAGAAGCAGTGGGGGGGTGTCCCCTCCCGCCTCCTGTAACAACAATCAAGCAGCTGAACAGCTGCTATGATTGTTCTTACGGTGCAGGGAAGCACCGTCTGAAAAGATCAATACCGGGGTGATGCCTGTAGGTGCATCATCATCCTGGTATAACCACTGAAACGGGAGGATATCCATGTACGTCGTCCTGGCGGGAAGTAGTTAATCGTAAAGTATAGGACATGTCAAAGTATTTATTGACCTAGTATTTTAGGCTCTTACCTTCCAGGTCATTGGACACTGTCAAAGCTTTTGAGGACAACCCCCTCCCCTATAACCCTATCCCACTCTGTGAGTCCTCAGTTTTGTACGAATGTCTAAGGTGATAGACCTGTATTCCTTCACTGAGAAATCACTCTTATCTTAATGGCACACAGAAGCAGTATATCTGGATCGGTGCAACCTTGGTAAAGTTTGGGAGTTGTGGGGTTGGCCTGTAATGTTGCTCTGGGCGCTCACCTTAGCATTTGGTGCAACATGTGCAGTTAGCCAAAGGTGATGGCCCATCTTTATAGAACCCAGTCCCTGAAGGCACTGTTGGGGCGGGGGGGGGGGGGTTATGCACACCAAGATGGGCATAACCTGAACTTTTATATATGGTCCAGCGTCGTGGACAGGTAAGACAGGGTAAACCTGTCATATTGTAAAAGACAGGCGATATTTAAATTGTATCCACTACAGTGTAGACTTTTCAAATTTGGCGCTAAAACTTACTACTTGGAGCTTAGTCTAAGGCCCCATGCACACGAGACGCAGGTGCAAACTCTGCTGAACACACGTTTTTAAACGCTGAAACCGGCGTTTAAAAACGCGCGTTTTGCCGCGTTTGCGTCCGCGTTTAGACGCGTTTAGCGGCGTTTTACCGCGTTTGCGTTTATAAGCGTTTCATCATAAGACCCTCCCTAAGCTCAAAAAACAGTAAATTTTAACCATTTCAGCCAGTTTGTGAGACCAGGGTGAGTAGCAGCAGCTGAGAGAGCAGCAGTGTACTTGTATTTAGCGTATCACTTGCCACATCACCTACCACAAGTTGTGGATTGTCCACTTGCCACGTCACCTGGCCACATCACGTGCCATGTCACCTGGCCACGTCACCTGCCACAAGTTGTGGATTGTCCACTTGCCACGTCACCTGCCACGTCACCTGCCATGTCACCTGGCCACGTTACCTGTCACGTCACCTAGCCACGTCACCTGCAACAAGTTGTGGATTGTCCTCTTGCCACGTCACCTGCCATGTCACCTGGCCACGTCACCTGCCATGTCACCTGGCCACGTCACCTGCCATGTCACCTGCCATGTCACCTGGCCACGTCACCTGCCATGTCACCTGGCCACGTCACCTGCCATGTCACCTGGCCACGTCACCTGCCATGTCACCTGGCCACGTCACCTGCCATGTCACCTGGCCACGTCACCTGCCATGTCACCTGGCCACGTCACCTGGCCACGTTACCTGCCACATCACCTAGCCACGTCACCTGCCACAAGTTGTGGATTGTCCACTTGCCACGTCACCTGGCCACATCACGTGCCACATTACCTGCCACGTCACCTGGCCAGGTCACCTGCCACAAGTTGTGGATTGTCCACTGGCCACGTCACCTGGCCACATTACGTGCCACGTCACCTGGCCACGTTGCCTGCCACGTCACCTAGCCACGTCACCTGCCACAAGTTGTGGATTGTCCACTTGCCACGTCACCTGGCCATGTTACCTGTCACATCACCTAGCCACGTCACCTGCCACAAGTTGTGGATTGTCCACCTGCCACGTCACCTGCCATGTCACCTGGTCATGTCACCTGGCCACGTTACCTGCCACGTCACCTGCCACAAGTTGTGGATTGTCCACTTGCCACGTCACCTGGCCACATCATGTGCCACGTCACCTGGCCACATTACCTGCCACGTCACCTGCCACAAGTTGTGGATTGTCACCTGGCCACGTCACCTGGCCAGGTCACCTGCCACAAGTTGTGGATTGTCCACTGGCCACGTCACGTGCCACGTCACCTGCCACGTCACCTGGCCAGGTCACCTGCCACGAGTTGTGGATTGTCCACTGGACACGTCACCTGGCCACATCACGTGCCACGTCACCTGGTCACGTTACCTGCCACGTCACCTGGCCATGTCACCTGCCACAAGTTGTGGATTGTCCACTGGCCACGTCACCTGGCCACGTCACCTGCCACAAGTTGTGGATTGTCCACTGGCCACATCACCTGGCCACGTCACCTGCCACAAGTTGTGGATTGTCCACTGGCCACGTCACCTGGCCACGTCACCTGACACAAGTTGTTGATTGTCCGCTTGCCACGTTACCTGCCACAAGCTGTGGATTGTCCACTTGCCACGTTACCTGCCACAAGTTGTGGATTGTCCGCAATGCAAGCAATTACAGTTTTCTTTTATATTTTTTAATAGTTTTTCATCATTTGCCATCATTTTTGAGATTTCTAATGTTAAAAAATAGGTCACCTTTAAAAACGCTTATAAACGCAAACGCGGCAAAACGCCGGTACCGCGTTTAGCAGCGTTTAGCGTCTGAAACGTGGAAAACGTTTGCGTCTGAACCCATTTTTTTGCTTCTGGAAAAACGAGGTTAAACGCAACTGCTTGTAAACGCCAAAAAACGAGAGTGTGTGCATGGACACATAGGATAACATTGAATGGGTTCAGGGGCAGTTGAAAAAAGCGTCCAACTGCCTCTGAACACGCGTTCAACAGCAAATAACAGCGTCTCGTGTGCATGGGGCCTAAGATGGGTGACCAGATGTTTCATCACCCCACAGGTGGCACATTTTACCGCCACTCCTGCCTAGAGCCCTTCTATGGCACTCAGGCACTTTCTCCCACCCTTTCGTCTCAGGAAATCACTACATTGGGTTGCTCTGCTCCCCTTCTTAACATGCTTAGCCTGTACTCTGCGCCCTACTCTGGAAGTGCCCTAAAAGCCCGCACCACACTCAAGCACGCCAGTGATGATGCTCCCCTCGCAAAGGAGCAGAAGTCAACTTTGATTTGACACTGGTCTCTGCATCCAATTCTAGCTTTATTTCAGGCTTGCAGCAATTGGCCTACCTGACCAATGCAGAATTTGCTGCATCTGTGTCGCAATCCCTTGGACAAATAATGGCTTTAATACAGCCATTGTTGCTAGGGCTCAAAAAGGCATACCTCTTCTTCTGCTCCCATTTCTCTTCCAAATTCAGATTCCAATGTGCCTGCCCTAGATGAGACATACACTGAAAGCAATGAAGAGGACATTCAGGCAGTAAAGGGGGGGGGGGTGAGCTGTGGAAGATTTCTTCTTTCCCCAGATTGCCACATTATTGATAAAGGAGCTTTATGCAACGTGTTTGCTATCGTGGAAAAGCTCACTTCTGCCATCCACAAAATCCTTTGCATTGTGCAGCTTGATCTTGCTATGTAGAAACCCATAAAGACCTTCCCTGTCCATGAAGAGATACAATTATCATAGGTTGCATATTCTGTTACTCCAGAAATGTTTTCTCAACTCTATCCAGTGGAAAAAAGAATTCACTAAACAGTGGTTTATTCCTGTAATTGATTATGTAGCATCTCAGTCTTGCACATCTCACTGTACCTATTGAAGATATTCCTCCTTTCAGAGATTCTGCAGATAGAAAGTTTGAGACACTCATGAAAGCTCTGGTAGGCCCAACCATGCAACCAGCTCTCGCTGCAATTTCAGTATGTCAAACTGCAGCTAACTGGATAAGGCAATGAACTACCAACATGGCCCTATTTTCCAGGATTGAGCTTTAACTGAAGAACTACAACCATTACCTTCTGCTCCACTTTTTTGTGTGGATGCCCTAGCCTAGAACATGTCATAAACCAAAGTTTTTCCAAAGTGTCTCCAACCTACATTTACATGCACAGAATCTTGTGTCTGAAAGCCTGACAAGCTGAAGCCACCTGTAAAAGACACCTCACACGTATGACTTTTCTTTAATTTTGGTTTTTATTCGTTTTTAGTGTTTTTAAGAGTATAATTGTAATATCAGCACAAGAAGACCTTAATGTGCTTGCTTTGGAAAACTCATTTAAGTGAATTCTTGAATAAGGCTGTCCAAATTTTTCTCAATTTTTCAGGTGAAAGGGATATGTCAAAATCGCATTCCCTATAGTCACTGGACTAAGGCCCTTTTTATAATTTTTTTAAGGCCTACTCACAGTGATTACATTTCAGTAAGGTCTGGACCTCAGGATCTTTCTGCCTTATTGGTCCTTACTCTGACTTGCAGGGCAATAGTCCTGACAGCTAACTCCCAGTGTTAACAATGTTTTCGTAATATACTCTGTTCATAGCCCTAAGCTTATTTTCTTTGGTTATTTCTGCTGATGTCCATTTGTTCATCTGTGGCCTTATTGAAGACCTAACCCATTTACCAAGATCTTCTCCTGGTGATCAGGCGCACAAAGTTAAAGATGGACACAGAATCGAGTATAAGCCGAGGGGGGGCATTTTCAGCACAAAAAATGTGCTGAAAAACTCGGCTTATACTCGAGTATATACGGTAAATATTCCTTGGTAATTTGGTATGAAATTTATGAAAACGTTTTGGGCATATCTAGGAGCTTTGGAGGAAATGCCTAAAGTATTTGGTTAATTACGTGGAATCACCCAAAAGTGTGCACAGCACAGTGGCTAATTTGTTAGCAATTCCGCCTTGCAGCACTACAGTGCCTTGCGAAAGTATTCGGCCCCCTTGAACTTTTCATCCTTTTGCCACATTTTAGGCTTCAAACATAAAGATATAAAATTTTATTTTTTTGTGAAGAATCACCAACAAGTGGGACACAATTGTGAAGTGGAACGAAATCTATTGGATTTTTGAAACTTTTTTAACTAAGAAAAAAATGAAAAGTGGGGCGTGCAAAATTATTCGGCCCCCTTGCGTTAATACTTTGTAGAGCCACCCTTTGCTGCGATTACAGCTGCAAGTCGCTTGGGGTATGTCTCTATCAGTTTTGCACATCGAGAGACTGAAATTCTTGCCCATTCTTCCTTGCAAAACAGCTCGAGCTCAGTGAGGTTGGATGGAGAGCGTTTGTGAACAGCAGTTTTCAGCTCTTTCCACAGATTCTCGATTGGATTCAGGTCTGGACTTCGACTTGGCCATTCTAACACCTGGATACGTTTATTTGTGAACCATTCCTTTGTAGATTTTGCTGTATGTTTGGGATCATTGTCTTGTTGGAAGATAAATCTCCGTCCCAGTCTCAGATCTTTTGCAGACTCCAACAGGTTTTCATCCAGAATGGTCCTGTATTTGGCTGCATCCATCTTCCCCTCAATTTTAACCATCTTCCCTGTCCCTGCTGAAGAAAAGCAGGCCCAAACCATGATGCTGCCACCACCATGTTTGACAGTGGGGATGGTGTGTTGAGGGTGATGAGCTGTGTTGCTTTTACGCCAAACATATCGTTTTGCATTGTGGCCAAAAAGTTCGATTTTGGTTTCATCGGACCAGAGCACCTTCTTCCACATGTTTGTTGTGTCTCTCAGGTGGCTTGTGGCAAACTTTAGACGAGACTTTTTATGGATATCTTTGAGAAATGGCTTTCTTCTTGCCACTCTTCCATAAAGGCCAGATTTGTGCAGTGTACGACTGATTGTTGTCCTGTGGACAGACTCTCCCACCTCAGCTGTAGTTCTCTGCAGTTCATCCAGAGTGATCATGGGCCTCTTGGCTGCATCTCTGATCAGTCCTCTCCTTGCCTGAGCTGAAAGTTTAGAGGGACAGCCAGGTCTTGGTAGATTTGCAGTGGTCTGATACTCCTTCCATTTCAAAATGATCGCTTGCACAGTGCTCCTTGGGATGTTTAAAGCTTGGGAAATCTTTTTGTATCCAAATCCGGCTTTAAACTTCTCAACAACAGTATTACGGACCTGCCTGGTGTGTTCCTTGGTCTTCATGATGCTCTCTGCGCTTTCAACAGAACCCTGAGACTATCACAGAGCAGGTGCATTTATACAGAGACTTGATTACACACAGGTGGATTCTATTTATCACCATCAGTCATTTAGAACAACATTGGATCATTAAGAGATCCTCGCTGAACTTCTGGAGTGAGTTTGCTGCACTGAAAGTAAAGGGGCCGAATAATTTTGCACGCACCACTTTTCAGTTTTTTATTTGCTAAAAAAGTTTAAAATATCCAATAGATTTCGTTCCACTTCACAATTGTGTTCCACTTGTTGGTGATTCTTCACAAAAAATTAAAATGTTATATCTTTATGTTTGAAGCCTGAAATGTGGCAAAAGGATGAAAAGTTCAAGGGGGCCGAATACTTTCGCAAGGCACTGTATTGTCATTGGTTTCAATCCCAACCATGGCACTACCTGCCTGGAGTTTGCATGTTCTCTCAGTGCCAGGTGCTTCGGTTTCCTCCCACACTCCAAATGCATGTTGTTGGGTTAATTTGCTCCTGTCTAAATTTGGCACCATTTTTTTTTCTGGTCTATGGGTAAATATAAGCCCAAGTATTAGACAGGGCTAGGTAGCATTGAGACTTTGGGAGGCAGTGCCAAACCAGGTGCTCTGTCCAGATAGCCTTACATATAATACTGGAAAACCTTTTTTTTTTTTTTTTTCTCTACCTGCTTTGGTAACTTTTAGTTTATGGAGAGAAATAGAAATGACAAGACTCTAGATGTTACTCCAGGTATAGGAAGTAGCCAGATAAACTTGAACCATTTGTTCGAAAAAAAACTGTATGAATATTTTTGTGGTCATAAAAAGATCCACAAATCCTAATGTCCACACGACAGGTTTTCCTGGCAGGAAAACGGCCACGGCAGCTTTTCGGCAGAAAAAACGACAGTGTGTATGCTCCATGGCAGTTTTCCTGGCAGGAAAACTACGGGAAAAATAATGTGAACTTGTGCTCTATTTTCCTGTCGGGAAAAATACCTGCCTAGAAAACTGGTCATCTGTATGGTTTCCAGAGGGGAAAAAAATGTGCATTCTCGTAAACAATCCGACGCATATGCCCGTAAGCATAGAACATCATTTTGTCGGCTCGTTGTAGTCTTTAACGTCACTGCATTCTTGAAATTCAAAAGTTCAGCGGTATTTGGCCTGAACGTGTGTATGCAAGGCAGGCCTGACAGGAATCCCGGCAGGAAAAATGTGTATAAGGCAGGGCATAGATGGTGCAAATTTCTTTGGTTGCAGGGAAAAAATTTACACGATTCCCCCATCAACACAGAGTGCTGACAGGGGAATCCCTCCTGCCAAGCAATTGTCTCGTGTATGGCAGGCCTAAGGCTTGGATATCCTCTTATATAAAATACATTTGTAACTGGTTAATTAAGAGAAAGGAACTAATCTCTAGAATTGGAGTATGATGTTCCATGATTCTTGGCAGTTGAGAAGGAGATGACAAAGAAAATGAGAAATCCCCCTATCCAAACATAACGGATACCGATCTGCCAGTTAAGAAGAATATAAATATTGCCCATAGCAATTAGATTCTTGCTTTTTATTTTCTTAACCTATGATGTGCAACTGACATCAAAAGCTTAGTGGTGTTGTGTAAAGTAAAACTTTAATTTGCTTCCAGCATTTAAAATATTCATGAGACCCAGGTTGTCTTGGATGAAGCCAGGCTTCTTTATAAGCATCAGGAACAGGAGTTCTGCTCATCGACCACTGATTATTCATCTGTTCCCAAACATTTTAATATATGAACATAATTTTAATGCGATTTTCAATAATGGCACTATATCTTGTATAATAATAATGTAAAATATGTATACACTACCTTTTGGTATCAGCAGCTGCCATTATCATTGTTACAGTGCTGAATTTTTAGTAAAGGTACAACAGTCTTTAAGTGGGCCTGTAAGTTGGGTCTACTCACTGGCTCTCCAGCAGAGTTTTAGGTGGGTGTATACTCACTGTCTGAGGTGGGAAAGTATGCTCAGTAGTAGAATTGAACATGTATGTATATCCTTCCCAAGAAGGGGATATAGGGTGCAAGGTCACAGACACACAACACAAAGCATGCTGGTTAACAAGGCCAGAATCAAGATATGGCTGGTAGATACAATTTAAGGTAGCTCATGCTGGCAGCAGAAAATCCAACACAGTCTAATCACTAACCACCTCACTTTCAGTACTAGTGGCTAGCATGAAGCTCTAAAAATGACCCCAAATTATCAAGTTTGGGCAAAATTGCCACTGGGTGTTATGGGTGGAATCAAAATGGTCCTAATACCTAAAGCGTTTTAAATCCGCTGGCATCCCCTGTATATTTGTCCCTTAAATTTTTCAAGACCATTGATTCAATATTAAACACCTTTGTTTGGGGATCTCTCTCCCTTATATAGTCCTATCGTACAAAATTACTGGGAACAAATGATTTGATTTCTATATGGGATCTCCCCTTTCACTAGACCATAAAGTGTGTCTACTGGGGCTTCTCCCAGATACTGATACATTTCAAATTTTCTTCCTACATTAAACATTGTTCACGGCGCGTAAGATGATTGCAAAACAATGGATGCAGACAACACCCCTTACACTTGAGTCCTGGATACAAGAGGAGAATCTCACTCTTCCATACAAGAAGCTCATATATAAACATAGAGGGTGTCCCACTAAATATAACAAAATATGGGACAGATGGTTGGAATCACCAGACAATGTGTACCTAAATATCCTATCGTATGCTTAGAGGTGTAATTGTAGGTTTCACATGACTTAGGCCACTTTCACACTGAGGCGCTTAAAAAACTGCCAGTAAAACACTGAGCGCTTTTGAAGCGCTTTCAATTAATTTCAATGGAGAGGGGCGTTTTTTCAGCACACTGCCTCAGTGTGAAAGCATTCATTGATTTTAATGGAAATACGTTTTCAGGCGCTTTTTTTTTTTAGCGTGAAAGCGCCTGAAAAGCGATTTCAGTGTGAAAGTGGTCTTAATAGGACACTCAATTGTTATACAACCAAAAGGCAATGGCCTGATGTAATTTTGACCTGTATAAGCTTACAGTTTCCTCTTCTTTATAGAAGTCTTTGCCGACTGGCATATATGTTGTATTTGGCTCCTGTGACGATGTAATATGGACTTGATTACCTATGTACATTGCAAATTACCACATTTGTTCAATAAAGTTCATTTTTTGAACACGAAAGAGACCCCAAATGATAAATTGACCTTAATCAACCTTTATCAGCTTTCTTACTTAGACATTCACTGCCTACCCTTTTGATCTCTAGCAATTTGATTGACATCTTGGATCGTCCCATAAAACCTTTGGGGTATTTCTTTGGGGAAACTGTAGTCTAGCTGCTTATACATAGCAGAATTTGATCTGTTTGACCCATCTGTTCATTAAACTGAACTATTTCTGGATACAGAGAATGCTTTTGATTGCATTTTTACAAGCTATAATAAAGGTGTTCTTTCTCTTTAGGTGTTTTATAACAAGAGGTTAAGTTAATTTATTTTACCAGGGTATAAGCTATTATTTGGCATAAATATCAAAAACCATTATATATTATACATTATATGGTAAAGTTAAAGCAAACCTTTCATGACCGAACCAAGACAGCTACCCTGGTTGATCTCTCCTTTTGAAAATGCTGGTTGCCAGGCTATCATGTTGAACCTATTGTGCAGTACTTTAAATCCGCAGCCTAGTGCATCTATAGTGCCTTGAAAAGGTATTCATACCCCTTACAATTTCCCACATTTTGTCACGTTACAACCAAAAACGTAAATGTATTTTATTGGAATATTATGTGATGGACCAAAACAAAGTGGCACATAATTGTGAAGTGGAAGGAAAATGATGAAATGGTTTTCAATTTTTTTTTTTTTTTTTTTTTTTACAAATATCTGAAAAGTATGGCGTCACGTGCATTTGTATTCAGCCCCCTTTACTCTGATACCCCTAACTAAAATCTAGTGGAACCAATTGCCTTCAGTAGTCACCTTATTAGTAACTAGAGTCCACCTGTGTGTAATTTAATCTCACTATAAATACAGCTAAGAACCTTTTAGTGAACAAATAGGATCATGAAGTCCAAGGAACACACCAGACAGGTCATGGGATAAAGTTGTGGAGAAGTTTAAAGCAGGGTTAGGTTGTAAATTAAATATCCCAAGCGTTAAACATCTCACAGAGCACTGTTCAATCCACCCAAAAATGGAAAGGGGGGTACAACTGCAAACCTACCAAGACGTGGTCATCCACCTAAACTGACAGGTCGGGCAAGAAGAGCATTAATCGGAGAAGCAGCCAAGAGGCCCATGGTAACTCTGAAGGAGCTGCAGAGATCCACAGCTCAGGTGGGAGAATCTGTCCACAGGACAACTATTAGTGGTGCACAACCCAAATCTGGCCTTTATGGAAAAGTGACAAGAAGAACGCCATTGTTGAAAGAAAGCCATAAGAAGTCCCGTTTGCAGTTTGCAAAAAGCCATGTGGGGGGACACAGCAAACATGTGGAATAAGGTGCTCTGATCAGATGAGACAAAAATTTTACTTTTTGGCCTAAAAGCAAAACGCTATGTGTGGTAGAAAACTAACACTGTACATCACCCTGAACACACCATCCCAACCGTGACACATGGTGGTGGCAGCATCATTTGGGGATGCTTTTCTTCAGCATGGACAGGGAAGCTGGTCAGAGTTGATGGGAAGATAGATGCAGCCAAATACAGGGCAATCTTAGAAGAAAACCTGTTAGTCTGCAAAAGTCTTGAAACTGGGGTGGAGGTTCACCTTCCAGCAGGACAACGACCCTAAACATACAGCCAGAGCTACAATGGAATGGTTTAGATCAAAGCGTATTCATTTGCTAGAATGGCCCACTCAAAGTCCAGACCCAAATTCAATTGAGAATCCGTGGTAAGACTTGAAAATTGCTGTTCAGACTCTCCATCCAATCTGACAGAGCTTCCAAAGAAGAATGGTCAAAAATGATACTGTCTAGATGTGTAAAGCTGGTAGAAACATATCCAAAAAGACTTGCAGCTGTAATTGCAGCGGAAGGTGGTTTTATACAAAGTATTGGGGGCTGGATGCAAATGCACACCACACTTTTCACATATTTATTTGTAAAACATTTTGAAAACCATTTTCCTTCCACTTTACATGTGCCACTTTGTGTCGGTCTATCACATAAAATCCCAATAAAATACATGTACAGTTTTGGTTGCAACATGACAAATTGTGGGAGATTTCACGGGGGATGAAAAATGCTAAATTCATCTCAAGATGACCATAATGGGGTCTTGTGAAACTATCTCTTAGGAGTTGGGTCTGATTTAAAATGCATCTGAATAGCAAAAAAGGATAACTTTAAAACATTTGCTTATCTTGTGTGGCAACAAGGTTTTGACATGAGGATAGTTGGCTTGTCATTGTCTGTCTTCAATTTTGGAGCATGTGATGTAATGGGATCCTTGAAGAGTGTTTTGTGTAGAAGCATTACTCTTTTTGAAGGCCATGCATTGTGTGAGATGGATGTTCTGTAGTCTAGTGTCTTGCATATATGATATTCATTCTGACTTGGAACTGTATATTTTCAGAACTGTCCCATTTGTAGTGAATAAGGCAGCTGTATATGATTATATCCAATACATGCTGTGTTAATCCTTGCTAAATATATTTCAGACGTCTGTGATTCATGTACAAAAAATAAATGCCATGTGTTAGAACTCGATTTTCTGCATTTTTTTTCTCATAAATTTATCATCTATATCTACAGGCTAAAACATTGACAAGTTGTGTGGTAATATGCACATCAGTGGTCAGACCTAGAACTGGTATTGGTTAAGATACAACACCACACAATTTCTTGTCTCAGGGTATTGGTTCACATTAAGGCTTCATATGTTACTCTGTACATATACTTTGTAGATGGACAGTGTATTCCTTGGACAAAATACATGAAATTTATATGATTTCAGTGCCCATCAACGCATTTCACAAAAGTTATTTTTTATTCAAATATTTCCAAGATTCAACATCAGTATAATAAAGAATACGATTTCATATTGTTAAACTAACATAGTTGGCTTATTCTTCCACTAGTATAGACATGTTGAAACTTAAGCTTTTCTTCCTGTAGTTTCACTTAATTTCCCACAACACTGAGAATAGCCTGAAAATTTTTTTTTTTATCAGGGGTCAAATACTGCATGCAAATATTTATTTGATTGAAGCAGTCTTTGTGGTGTTAAACCCATTTCAATATCAGTTTGCTGTGCTTTGTTTTCCAGCATTCAGAATGATTCCTTATCCACTGGAAAAGGGCCACCTTTTCTATCCATACCCCATCTGTACAGAGACTGCAGACAGAGAATTACTTCCATGTAAGTACCATTTCAGTATACACACATGTATGGACGACATTGGAAATGCACAATGTTTTTAACTATTAATATAGTGGAGTATTGTTCTGGCATCATAGAAAAAATAATTGAGTGGCTCATTAGAGACCCCACTGTGGAATTCACAGGTGCTGGGCCTGCTCATTGTCTTTAGCAAACAAAGGTGATTCTCTGCCCTCCGGGCTGCAGCAAGGTTTTTTTTTTTTTTTTAATAAAAGCAGGGGGTCACCTCCTGATCTGTTTCACACTGAAGAGCTATTTTTCAAAAAGGCATCTCTACTTCTCAAGGTAGTCCCCTTTGCCCAGTTTTTTACTTCAGAGAACTCAACATCCCTATAATATGGAACAAAAAGATCCACTCTCTAGACTATCTTATACATCTAACCAGCCAGACAATTCTGACCGGATAGAGCTCTAACTCTGCCCTGGAGTCTGGAAGGTCATTCCTTCTCACGTCCTGGAAGGAGGTAACAGATTCCAGATTTCTTGCCAGTTGTGGGGGCATTTACAACTTTCTGTCAAGGGGACCTAGTCCTTAATGGAGACAGGACTCCCCATCAACATTCTGGTACTGAGAGATCTCAGATTATCTCTACAACACTGGAACCCCCTTCTGCAAGTCACCCAGTCAGGGTGTCCTATATTGGATGAGTTTTTGAGCTGGCAGTCGGCCCTTTCTTAAACGGGAGCCTTTTTGGTTTTGCTCAGGGACTTCAGTGGTGTACAGACAGAGACCTTCTTTTCAACCCAAGGTTGTCTCCTCCTCAATAAAGATACTTCAATAAGGATATTGTCATTCCTTCCCTCCGTACCAATCCAAAACACACCAAGGAGGTTCCCTAGGTCATGGCTTCTATTTGCAAAACTAAATCTATTTTACTCTTTCATTCATGGACTGACACAGCTTTATATTGACAAGTGGGTATTATCCTATCTTTAGGAGTGACTAGGCAGAAAAAACTTGTAAAAAGTGTTACCTTCTACAGCACCGCCCAGGGGGCGGACCCTCTGGGTATAATCCCTCTCTGCACCTCACAGATCAGTTTTTTTCTGTCTAGCAAGGAGGACATGGCTCCCTTCGGGCCCACTGGTCCGGGGGAATTTTTTTTCCAAGTTAATTTTTTTGTTTCCTGCGATCTTCGGTCAACTCCCGACTGGGTGACAGGCTGGATCCTCGATCCTTGTAGTCCCCCCAGTTTCAGGCATCGAGCGCGTGCCAACCCTAGCTATGCGCTGGGTTTTCCACGACATGCCCGTCGCTCTGTGTGGCCAGTGAGCCTACGCTCCAGGGCTTGCATCTGACCGCTCAGCTTCGGCTGACCTTACAACCGAGTCGCAGTAGCCTGGCCGGTGAGCTTTTACGCTCCAGGGCTTGCATCGGACCGCTCAGCTTCGGCTGACCTTACGACCGAGTCGCAGTAGCCTGGCCGGTGAGCTTACGCTCCAGGACTTGCATCGGACCGCTCAGCTTCGGCTGACCTTACGGCTGAGTCGCAATAGCCTGGCCGGGGAGCTCGCGCTCCAGGGCATGCATACGATCATTCCCCAGGGCTCAATCACAGCATGCCTGGCTGACTGTCACCTCCGTGCGCGGATGATGATCTACCTGGAATGTCTTCCAGCATGATCCACGCAGGAAAGGTAAGTAGCTCCCCTGCTTCGGCAGGGTGACTTGGCTGGACATTCCTGGAGAGATCAAGTGAGTGGTTGTGGCCCCCTTCTTTCCTCTTTCCCTACCTTCCCTCCTCCCTGGGCTCTGAGCTAAGGTGGCTGGGTGCTGGGGGTCACCTGGGGGGCTGTCGCTTAAAAAATTTAATTTTGCTTACGTGTGTGTGTGTGCCTTTCTCCCTCCATGCTGTCGGCAGCCATTTTGGGGTTGTCCATGCCTGTTAGCCTCTAGTGACTGTCCGGAGGCCAATATGTATATATTGCCGCTCGGCGGCCATTTTCTTGTGGTCCGCGCCCGCTTTGGCCTCTATCGATTGTTCGGCGGCAATGTTTCTTGTGGTTTACGCCTGTATGAGATTCCCGCCGCCCGGCGGACACCTTTTTGTGGCCCACGGCCGTTTTTTGCCTCTGTCGGCTCGGCGGCCATTTTCTTACGGCCCACATTGTTTTCAAATACGACAGCTTGGCGGCCATTTTGCGGAAGTCTTCGGCCTCTAGGGTGCATTTCACTGGCGCGAATTCACACAGGGAACGCTGATAAGAATCAGACTGACAGCATCACAGGCAGAGGACACGGCAGCGATAGCAGTATCGTTCCAAGGGTGGTGAGTCCTCTGGGAGATCTGCATCTCTGTAGCAGCTAGGAGGGTGGCCTATTGATACCTTGCCTGGAGTCACTTTGGGTGACTGCGCGTGGGTCAGCATGGCGTCTGAAGCAGACGTTTTTTCCCCTGAAACATCTGAGTTGGCAGCTGGTGCCCCTGGAGGCTTTGTTGCCAAGGTAGAATCGGCGCATGGGAACACGGGGGGTGGAAATCGCCCCCGTCCCCCGCCATCTTCTGGGGGTAATTCTGATGCAGAACCAGGCCCGGCTGTGGCTCATGGCCCGGATTCTGATGCATCAGAGACTGCAGACCGTGACCGGTCGGACAGTGAGAATGACTCCAACTCCAGGTCAGCACGCAAAAAGGCTTTGGTATCTGAACTTATCACGGCAATGTGGGATACGCTAAAATGGGAGAATGCTGCTAAAGCAGCAGAGACACCGGTCCCCTTTGGGTTCCGTAAACCGGCCCGCACTGCTAAGGTGTTTCCTTGTGTGTCTTATCTTGATAAGCTCTTGTACAAGGAGTGGGAAGACCTACTGAGGGGTTTTTTGCAGCCCCAAAAATTTTGGGGCAGTTCGGTACCCCTTGAGGAGAGTTCCTGAAAAAATGGACCTCTCTCCCGATTAGTGGACCCCCCGTGTCCAGACTTAAGTTACCACGATTCCAGTGGAAGGGGCTCCTGTCTTCAGGGACACTTGCTACCTATACACAGTGGGGTGCTCAGCGGTACGTCCAGCATTGGCTGGGTACGCAAAAAGGCTACTCCAGGGGTTAAAGACACGGGAGACTCCTCCTAACGAGGTAGCTCTGGCCGACCAGTTGGTACAGGGCCTTGAGTCTGTCTGCAAGTCAGACATGGATACTATTCCCTTGCTGTCTTGAGCCTCCGTTTATGCGGTGGCCTTACGCCGCCTGATCTGGCTAAGGTGCTGGTCTGCGGACCAATCTTCCTAGAAGGCCCTGTTGGATCTGCCCTTTTAAGGCGGCCGACTTTTAGGGCCTCTCTGGATGACATCTTTTAAGATGCCATAGGAGGTTAGAGCACATTGCTTCTGCAATCCCCCCAAAAAAAGGTAAGGAACCACGCCATAGGCTAGGGCCCTCCTTCACCGTGCACAAGTGGTTCTTTCATACGCCTAGTGCGGTAAGTAAACGACCCCAGGCCGATAAAGTGACTGCTGAGAGACAGAAGCGTCCCTGGGTTTGCAAGCCCAACCTTGCTTGCCTACCAAACATATTTTTTTCCCTCTTAACCGCCAGCTTCAGCCGACTTGTTGGGAAGCCCTACATGGGGTGGTCCAAGACCTGCTGATACGCAGGGTGGGCCTTCCTGTCTTAGTACAGGAACGGGTTCAGGGGTCCTACTCAAATCTGGTCGTAGTGCTGAGGGAGGAGGGCGTTCGTTCTGTCTTGGATCTCAGGACCCTCAACTGCTTTGTGAAAGTACAAAGATTCTGGAAAGGAGTTGGCTCGCCCTGTTGCACTCCCCTCCATCTAGGGGATTTTCCGGCATCCTTGATCATCAAAGACGCATGCTTGCATGACTCCACATGCATCAGATGTCTGCGTTGGCGGCCGGGGAAGACCACTACCAATGGTGGCTCTCCCCTTTGGCCTGGCATCGGCACCAAGGTGCTTGCCTCGATTTCTGGCCCTACTAAGACAGCGTGGCTCAGCCATCATGGGCAACTTGGAGGATCTTCTGAGGGTCACTTAGAAGTGAGCGTGTCTATAAGCTGTCAGACCCTCTGACTCTTGGTTGGGTGCTGAACACGCAGAGGTCTGTATTGGTACCGTCCCAACTCCAACTCCTAGTGTGTCTAGGGTTGATTCTGGACTCAGAGGCGTCGTTTTTTTTCTCCTTGGGGGGGGGGGGTTGCAGACCCTTCGGGCTGCGGGGCGGGAGTTGACAGCCCAAAGATGGGTTGTCGCGCCACTTTTGCAGGCGAGTCCTGGGCCTCATGGTAACCTCCTTCGAGGCGGTACTATAGGCACGATTTCACACGCGAGTGTTGGAGGTAACTCTGTCTTGAAGGGTCAAGTGCCCTTCATCCCTGGATTATCAAAATCCGGGTGAGCCTTCTAATCAGGACCTCCCTAGTTGGTGGCCGACATCACTGGCATTTCTGTCTGGGAAGTTGTTCCTTCCCTTTGACTGGATGGTGGTCACGGCAGACGACCGTCTTCCCGGTTGCAGAGGAGTCTGAGGAGCACAGTCAACCTGGGTTGCTGGACTCCGGAGGAATCCCATTGCAGATCATTGGCCTGAAATCCGGCGATCTGGCTTTGCCTCTCCACATGGTTTCAGAGGCTACAAGGGTGTCCAGTCGGACAAAACCCACGGTGGCGTATGTCAATCATCAGGGAGGAACAAGCGGCTCTGCTGCAGCATCGGAGGTCGCTCACCTCCTAAGGGGGCTCCCTTACCAGCGGGGAAGCACGCCAGTCGTATATCTCCTGGCTTCTCGACTCAATCGGAAGGTATTGAGGTTTGTGGCCAGGTGAAGAGACCCATGGGCAAACACGACAGATGCGTTGATGGCACTGTGGAGTCGGTACCAGCTAATCTATGCCTTTCCTCCTCGGAAGCTCCTTTCTCATCTGCTTCGCAGACTGGAGGCAGAGAGGATTATAATGGTCCCAATTGCTCTGAATTGGCCTCGGCGTCCTTGGTACGCCGATTTAGTGTGTCTGGTAGCAGACGCCTTTTGACATCTACCGCTAAGAAGGACCTGCTGTCGCAAGGTCCCATACGCCATCCTGTTTTTTTTTGTTTGGCTTAATGGCATGGCTTGAGAGCCAGGTGCTAAGAGACAGGGGCCTGTCAGACTCTGTGATCTCTACCATGAGGAGTGCTCCTCGGAAATCATCCCCTAGGAAGATTACCATCGCACTTGGAAGACCTGCATATCCATTTGTGAGGAAATGAGGTGGCATCCGCGTACTTATTTGTTTCCAAAGTCCTGCTGTTCTCAGCAGGGAACGGGCCAAAAATAGTACAATTAGGGGGCAGGTATCTGCCCTGGCTGTCTTTTTTTTTAAACGACCCCTGGTGGCTCACTCTCTAGTGAGAACGTTTGTACAGTGGGTTCGGCAGGCGGCCCCTCCGGGCCACCCTCCGGGCCACCCTCCACTACCTCCGTGGGGCTTGTGTAGCAGACGTCCTTTTGGCGTCTACCACTACGAGAGGACCTGCTGGCGCAGGGTCCCATATGCCATCCTGCTTGCAGTCAATGGCTTTAACGGCATGGCCTCTAAGTGCCTCAGAAACCACCGTTTGAGAACATCAGGGAGATTCCCTTGTTGACACTTTCTCAGAAAGTGGTCCTTTTGGTGGCTGTTATGCCAGTAAGAGGGGTTTCTGAGCGGGCAGCCTTGTCATACAAGCCTCCCTATCTGATCTTCCACAAGGATAAGGTGGTGCTGCGTCCGCAGCCTTCTTTTCTTCCTAAGGTCGTGTTTCGACCTTCCATCTCAAGGAAGACGTGTACTGCCATTCTTGTGTCCTCACTCGTCGAAGCCTAAGGAGACGACGTTGCATTCCTTGGATGTTGTCCAAACTCTGAGAGAATACTTGTCTGGTACTGCTAAGTTCCGGAGTCCAGACTCACTGTTTGTTTCAGTGACTGGTCCCAAGTAGGGCCCATCGGTCTCGTCGGCCACCATCTCTGGGTGAATCCGACAGATCGTGAACAGGCTTACGCCATGAAGGGTCAGACGCCTCCCTTTCCCGGCGCATTCGACCAGGGCAAGAGATGCCTCTTGGTTTACGTCAGTTAAGACGTTTTTTCTGAGCCGGCAGCCTTGTCATGCAAGGCTCCTTATCTGATCTTCCACAAGGATAGGTGGTGCTGCGTTCGCAGTCCTCTTTTCTTCCTAGGGTCTTTGACCTTCTATCTCAAGGAAGACATTGTACTACCATCCTTGTGTCTTCATCCGTCGAATCCTAGGAGACGACGTATTTTTTGGACGCTGCCCGAGCTCTGAGAGCATCTAGCATCTATTTCACCAGGTGTGTAAGGCGGCGACCTGCTCGTCCGTTCACACTTTAACTAAACTTTACAAGTTTATGTGTGTGCATCTTCGGATGTAAGGTATTGCAGCTGTTTAGAGTTGCAACTCCTCTGTTTTGTTTTGGGGTGAAGTTGTTTTAATGCTGTTCCCACCCCTAGTTTTTGACACTGCTTTGGGACGTCCCACTTGTCAATAGGAAGCTGTGTCCGTCCATGAACGGAAGAGTAAATAGGATTTTTTACTCACTGTAAAATGCTTTTCTCTGAGTTCATGGACTGACACAGCACCTACCCCTCCTTTTAAGTTTGTACTGCTTTTTGACGAACTGATCTGCGAGGTGCAGAGAGAGAGGGATTATACCCAGTGGGTCCGCCCCCTGGGCGGTGCTGTAGAAGGTGTGATGTAACACTTTTTACAAGTTTTTTTCTGCCTAGTTACTCCTAAAGATAGGATAATACCCACTTGTCAATAGGAAGCTGTGTCAGTCCATGAAATCGGAGAAAGGGATTTTACGGTGAGTAAAAAATTCTATTTTATCTTCACTACAAACTCTTGTAGAGGGCATTCTGCCTCCTGTTCCACCAGGTATATTAGACAACTTATTTCCAGGGCCTATGCCCTTAGGGAAAGAGTTCTTCCTTTACCTATCAGAGTTAATTTCACCAGATCTTTTGGTGTCTCTTGTGCTTTCCAGAATTAGGCATCTGTATGCCATATAGTCTCCAGGTTTTACTAGGTGTATGTTCAGGCTTCAGATGATGCAAGCATTGGTCGTAAGGTGCTGTAATCTATTTATTTTTCCGGGTGAACCTGTTGGCAGTTATGTTTGCTGTGTTGCTGCCACCCCTCAGTTATTGCTTGGGAGCATTCCATGGTGAATGAATAAAAGTCCTGTGCTGTAAGATGATGGGAATTTTGACTTGCCTGTAAATTCCTTATCTTGAGTACAGTACAAGACACCAGACATTTCTCTGTTTCCTGTGGTCATTCCTTAGTGCTTGCTAAAAACTTGAGTCTTCCGGACTGGGTGTGATTTTATGAGCGTGCACTAAAGGCGGCCCTAGCAAAGCTTATGACCGTGTCCAGTCACCTGAAGTTGTTTTTAGGGCTGTTACTGATTACAATTTTCGTGTTCGATTAATCATTTTTTTTTTTTTTAATCGACTAATTTCGATTAATTATAACGCACATACAGATCCAACTACTTTTAGCTGATCTCCTTGCAGGCCAATTCCCAGTGCAGCTACCAACCACTGGAAGAATCGATAGCAGGATACAAAAAACACACAAAGGCAGCACTCGATGGGAATAGCATTAAAACTTTTATAGTCTTCAAGTAGGTAACAAAATAAATATTGCACTGGAGATAAAATCGATGTAGCTACATAAACTGTAAAAATGGTGCGAGTAATACCAAACGGTAGCAAAAGCAGTCATAAAAACATGTAGCTAAGTATGATACTGGTATAAAAATGTGTACAACGATACCACTGCTGAATCCAGATGAGAAGGGGCTAACATCAGTCCGTCGGCATGTAGATGTCCTGTGAAGGGAACTATCACAACTCCAAGTGGATGGCTGTAGAATCCCAGGTTGATAGAGGGAAGTGTAACAGCCCTTGCGTGTGGCAGATAGTAAGGTCCCGCCGGCATGCAGATATGAAGGCACAGCAAAGGAGCCCTTCAGATGGACACGGCAAGCCCAAAGAATTTTGATCGATCAAAACAAACGATTAATCGAGGAATTAATAGTTAATTTCCACAGCCCTATTTGTTTTATTTGGCTGATTTACAACACCCCATCATCATTACAAATGATGCAAAATGCAAAATATTAAAGCAATGCAGTGGTAGATTTAAAGCTGTAAAGTAAGCCTCAGGAGTCGTCATGATTCAGGTGGTTTACATAAGAGTGGATCTTAGACATGCCCTCATCCCTATCACTGGTTCCTAAACTGCATTGTGGGATATAGCAAGCATGTCATTATCATAAACCTAATACACATTTGTGTGTGGGGTAGCATAGAATCTGAAATATCAGTGTAAAACTATGTTGTGTTTTCAAGAGATGGGCAATGCACTGGATGTTGCTTTTCTCTAGCAAACCTGTGTTTTAAGAGCGTTGAATTGGTGAAATATCCTAAAAGAAAAGTGTGCTTCTTGTCACGCAGCTCAAGTGCCAAACAAATACTGCTTTTTAATGGTGTTTTAATTTTTCAAAAGTAACCCTCTAAATCCTTGTTTTTTGTTTTTAGCATTTCATGAAGTTTCAGTCTATCCAAAGAAAGAACTTCCTTTCTTCATACTCTTCACAGCGGGCCTATGCTCTTTCACAGCTATGCTGGCTCTTCTCACACATCAGTTCCCAGAACTCATGGGAGTTTTTGCAAAAGCTGTAAGTATTTCTCACCTTGTTGTTCGGCGTATCACAACCTGTTATGTGTTTTAGTTTATGTAACTCTAGTGCTTGGAAAAATTTGGTACGTTAAACCACAAATTATGGTTTTATTTACAGCAGGAGTACAGTATAAGAAATGCACTACATTTGATTCAAAAAAGTTTCCAGTGGTAGATTATAGATATAGTGGTACTTTTTAAGTAAGTATTTTCCAGTGTGTCCTAATATATTGTGACTATCATCCCAACACGCAGATAATTTTTTAGTGCATTAACCACTTCCCGCCCCTAGTAGGCCATCATATTACATCCTAGACTTTGCGTGGGAATATCTGAATGATGCCTGCAGCTACAGATATCCTCCTTTTCAGCTGGTGATTCTGTGCACCGTAAGAACAATCATAGTGGCAGTTCAGCCGCCTGATCGTTCTTACAGACGGCGGGAGGGGACATACCCTTGTCCTCCGGTGCTTCTCCTGGCTCGCCCCTGCGATCGGCGAGCTGAAGAATAAATCGGTCGCTGCTGGAAAGTTGAGCTTAGAGATTTCCGGTGACCAGATGGACCCCAGTCATCTCTATGACCCTTGGAGGCCCAGGCACAAGGTTATGACGACCTGTGTGAGAGGACCATTCGCTTGTTGTTAACAGGAATATATTGGGGTCTAGTGTGGCAATATACCCATGGTCCCCTAAGAATTAGAGTATTTTTTCAGGCGTTAAAGGTACCCAACTATTAGAGGCCATAGGGGGCGTGTGTGTGTGTGTGTGTGTGTGTGTGTGTGTGTGTGTGTATAATCTATATCAGCCATAACTTTATATCCACCCAGCTAAAATTGAGTAGGTTCCCCATTTGCCATCAAAAAAGCCCTGACCTGTTGGGGTATAGATTCCCTATGACCTCTGAAGGTGTCACCAAGCCATCAATAGCGGATCCTTTAGACCCCTTTCACACTGTCTCAGTCTGTGCAGTGTGTGCTTTCACACTTGGGCGGTGCGCTTGCGGGACGTTGGAAAAAGTCCTGCAAGCAGCATCTTTGGGGCTGTATTTAGCGCTCCCGAAATGCCACTGCCTATTGCACTGAATGGGAAGTGCCTAAAAAGCGCTGCAAAACTGGACTTTTTACCTTTTTAAGGTAAAAAAAGCCCCACTAGCGGCCGAAGAGCGCCGCAAAAACGAGCTGCGCTTTTAGCGCTGTTTAACTGCGCTGCAGTGTGAAAGGGGTCTTGAGTTCTGTAAGTTGTGAGGTGGGGCCTCCTATAGATTGGACTTGCCTTTAGGGAATACCATTTCTATGAAGGGGTGACCATGTTTATTTAGGTGGTATGTGTCAAGTAGAACCCACATGAATGGCAGGACCAAAGGTTTCCCAGCAGAACATTGCTCAAAGCATCACACCTTCAATGTCTTCTTCCCATAGTGCATCCTGGTGCCATCTCTTCCCCAAGTAAACGACGCGCCAACGTCCGTCCACATGATGTAAAAGGATTCATCTGGTTAATCTCATGGAATTGATTCGTACCTTCGGAACCTTTTCCGGATTTCAAATCAATTGGGACAAGTCCACAATATTACCATTAGACCCATTGTCAGGGCCCCTGCCTCAGACAGCTGACCAAATTAAAGTAGTGGATAAGTTTAACTATCTAGGCATTGTAATTCACCCTAACCTAGACCAAAATATCAAGCTAAATATAGACCCACTCCTTAAAAAAATTCAGGAAAAAACAACTAGCTGGATTAATTTGCCGCTTTCCGTTGTTGACCGCTGCAACTTGGTCAAGATGATCTGGAACCCCCAAATATTATATGCACTCCATAATGCCCCTCTCTGGATTCCTATCCATGTGTTTAAAAGGTGTAACACCATCTACCGCGCACTGATATGGAGGAAACCGGTTCCAAGAATAAAATTAGAAACTTTACAGGAAGCCAAAGATTCGGGTGGGCTGGCAGTACCAAACCCATTCTATTATTTTATGGCGGCTCGGCTACAACACCTAACGGGGTTGGCTTTACCCGGAGCCCTCTGATCCCATTCGGAACGTAGTGAGAACACAGATGTCTGGTGATGGAATTGTGGAGTGCACTTCCAATCCTTGCGCACGGAATTTGACCTGCCTAATACCTTGTTCTTCCAATACTTACAACTTCGGCACGCTATCGCGGCGCAGGCGGCGACCTCCACCTGGGAGCTTACTAGACCTGCGGTGCTCACCCAACTAATTATGTCATCATCTAGGAAGGGACAGATTTCCTCTATATTGCTCCCTTCTTGGGCATATTTCTAAAGCAATGACTCTGAACTGTAGAGCTGGCTGAGGAGAAGACATAGGCCGTATTTCCGACGAGGAATGGAACACAATACTAGACAATGTACTTAAAGTGTCACTATCCTCCTCGCAAAAACTTACCAACTATTCATTATCCACCGTATGTACCGCACACCTGCTACACAAATGGTACAGACGGGATGATCCACTCTGTCCCCGCTGTGTGGTTGACAATGGTACACTGGTCCATATGCTATGGAAATGTCCGAAACTACAAAGGTACTGGGCAACAGTGGTAAACACTATCAATAGCATATGGAACCTCAAACTTACTACTGACCCTAAACTTTGTTTGCTAGGTTGGCCAGATGATGAACTATACACGCCACATACATTTATTGCCATCCTTAGAGTGCTATTCCTGGCTAGGAAACTAATAGCTAGAAAATGGCTCTCTGCGACGGCCCCCACACATACAGAATGGATCACATCTGTAAATTACTCTCTTATTAGAGAACAGCTCACGTACAAACATTGAGGTAGTCCAAGGAAATTTGAGAATATATGGGATCCCTGGTTAGACACCCCTGGATTAGCTCCACTACGCCTGGTCCACAATAGAATCCTCGGGGGTAGAATCTCATCAGCAAATGTGCCACAGTAGAGGTCAACACTAAGTGTGACTGGCTAGCCCAGAGAGTAGAGGAGTAATTTACACGGCGGACCTGTTGAGGGTCTACTGTGTAAATAAGGGGTCCTGCGGAGGTTGTTTTGTTTTGTGTTATTCTTGTTTTGTGTGTTTTACCTGACAGTTCATTTGTCACAGGAACAGAAAGGGAGCAATGGTGGTAAAATGGGAATCTGTTCAAGTGACAACTGCTGTGCCAATTACTTCCCAACTGTTGACTCTGGCACAGGAAGTGAGAACTCCCCTGACAGGACAGATATAGTGTCTCAATTAATTTGCTATGTGTTGGGCTCCTTTCACATTAGCGTGTCAAAGTCGCACAATTTCCAGTGCGACTTTGGAGTACTACTTTAATGCTACTTTTGGTGTGATTTTTTAAGTCGACTTTACAGTCTATGGATCAAAGTCGCACCAAAGTAAAGCAGTCGATTTTTCAAAGTCGCTGCGACTTGAACAGGTGCAATGGAAAAAAATAAGGTGCGATTTGTCATGCGAACTTGATGTACAAAGTTGCATGAAAATAATCACACAAGTATGAATGGACTCTTGGACATCATACACGCTATTAGATTTTCTGCAGATTTTTGTCTTCAGATTTACCAAAACCATATAATATGAGGTCAAACCTTAAGAGTTTCAATTTGTATGCAATCAGGCAGGCCCTTGCACTACATGGTTTTGGTCAATTTGCAGACAATCGAATAGTGTGTATGGGGTCTAAGTCGTATAGTAGAGGACACAGAACAAGAAATCATAGACCATGAGTTCATTGCTGTGGTCTTCAGGTGATTGGACGCTGGCAAAAGTTTTGCTGTGAATGCCCCAGATTGGTTACCTCAATGTACATCTTTCAAACGATACCCCCGCAGCGGCGGCGGGGTCAGCCTGTAATATTTGCTTCAGACACCAAATCCTGTTTTTCGCGCTCACCTTGACATGCAGTAGTTAGTTGCAGGGTGCTTTACAGGTCCAGGGCTGTGGTCCATTTCTATGGCACCCAGATCCTGAAGAACCTGTCAGGGGTATGCCCATTTTGACAGGAAAAGTTTGGCCCCTTCTGGGAACCTGCAGGAGGGATAAGGTAAGACACGTTTTCCCTGTAGTTGTAGCTGGGTCTTTTTTTATTTAATTTTTACATGAGACAGGTTATTCATTGTGTTATCTCCCATAGTCTGTACTATGTTGGTGATATGTAACAATACTAGCATTTACCTTTCTAAATTTGGCGGGTTTTCCCCACACAGCTTTGTTGCTCAGGTGGTGCTGTAGTTGCACTATGTCTTCCAGCTGATGCCCTTCTATCAGCTACCCGAAAACGCAAGAAGCGTGTTTGTTGTTCCAGAGACACATCCACAGGACATTGGTCAGCACCTGGGTTGTCACGGCTTCTTACCCGGGGATGCCAATATCCTTGCTTTCCATTTTGGGAGTACCATACGGGAGACCTCTCGCACAGATGACCTGAGAAAAAAGGGCCTAATAGCACATATGCTACAGGTGGAACTAAGGAAAACCAAACCAACAAAATGCTCAGGGTAATAGCTGTTCCCTTGGACTTGAGCAAGGTCCTATACTGACACGACTCCCTTATAATCCCAGCTCCCTCTCCGGCACACAAGTGGCCTATCTGACTATGGCAGGTTTTACTGCAGCCATGTGTGATGTCTGTGGAAAACTCTGCCTTTCTAGAACCTTTGATCTCTAGGGCCCAAAACGCTCTTCTACCTCTCCAACAGTTGAATCTATTTAGGAATATGTACTTGAACCTCCCAAACTATTAAAAGAAGGTATCGAGGAAGGTACGGTGGACGCAGAAGAGGATACTGCAGAGAAATTTTCACCTCTTGCATTTTATAAAACACAAATGGCTTCAAACAATATGATTTTATGCTGCGAGTTCACTTACTGATGTGATGATTACTAATCTGCTTAGCAGCACTGGAATCTCCCCTGCCAGCCGTTTACTGCCCATGGAGCCTGTATAGGTAAAGTCTAGAAAAGCTAGATTGGTTAAATCCTAAAAATATATTAATTCTTCCAAAATTCTTTACAGTTATATCCTATGGAAAAGGATTTTAAGAAAAATGGTCGGTCCCGGTAGTGGATCCTGCTGTTTTTGTGGTCAAATAGCATCTCGGGGTTTCTTTTTTAGCCACTTGACCTCCGGAAGATTTACCCCCCTAATGACAGGCCACTTTTTGCTAAACGGCACTGCATTTATTTAACTGACAATTGCGCGGTCATGCAAAGCTGTACCATAATAAAATGTATGTCACTTGTTTTCCCCACAACAAGCTTTCTTTTGGTGGTATTTGATCACCACTGCATTTTTTTTTTCGCTATAAGCAAAAAAAAATATATATATATTTTTTACTTTCTGCTGTAAATCATATCCAATAAAAAAAATCGAATTTCTTCATAAATTTTAGGCCAATATGTATTCTGCTACATGTTTTTGGTAAAAAAAAAAATTCCAATAAGCATATATTGATTGGTTTACGCAAATGTTATAGCGTCTACAAACTATGGGATATATACTGAAATTTTTTTAATACTAGTAATGGCGACAATCAGTGAGTTATAGCAGGACTGCGATATTGCGACAATTGAACACTTTGCGGGTATCAGTGAGACTAATACAGTAATAGTCACTGTACTGATGACACTGGCTGGGAAGGGGTTAAACATCTAGAGTGATCAAAGGGTTACATGTGGCTAGCCAGTGTTTGTGTTTACTATGTGTGCTGCTTTCACTAGGTGAAGAGATGGATTTGAGTCCATGCTTTGCAGGAACACAGAATCCTGTTCTGCGTCTCTGACCGACGATCGGTGGGTGCCGGCAGACATCGAGTGCCCAGCACCCGCAGATCAGCGTCTGTTTTTCAAAAAAAACCTTTTGAACCGATTCAGTATATTTTATTGCGTGATCTCAAGTGTAAGGTGGCCATTACAGGTCAGATTTCAGTTTTCTTGCAAGATCCTATTCATGTCTTACATAGGGACAAAAGTGGTCCTAAAACCCAGACTCTCCTTCCCAAGGTAGTCTCTCTTCCTTTCATCTCAATGAGGATATTTCTCCATTCCCTATGTCCTTCTCTGAAACATGCCAAGAGATTTCACTTCATTGCCTGGATGTGGTCAGGGTGCTTAAGCGTCTTCCTAGCTGCAACACATTCCTTCTGAAAAACAGTATCTTTTGAAGGTCCCAAGAAGGGACATCTTTCCTCTATTGCTCGGTAGCTCAGGCTGCTCATTTCCACAGCTTACACCCTCAAGGGGTTCCTCTCTGCCCTGTCAGAGCCTACTCCACCAGGTCGAGTTTCTTGCGCATTTTTTAGCATCAAGCATTTGTTTTGCAAGGTTGCCACCTGGTCTCAAAGTTTTTTTACTGGGGGTGGTGTTTAGGCTTCTGCTGATACAAGCTTTGGCTGCAAGGTTCTTCACGCTGTTTTATGAGTGTTTTGGGTCTTGTTGACCCTTCTTTTTGTGGGCCAGTTTGTTTTATTGTTGCTTAACAGTCAAGATATTGCTTGGGGACATTGCATGGTCCCCCAAAGTCTGAAGAACTGTAAACTGGCCCTTTGAAAAGTTTGATGACCACTGGTGTAGGATTTCTTGTCCATTGCTGTACGATTAAGATAATGGGTATTTTAATTTACCAGGAAATGCTATATTTTGGAATACAGTACAGGGCGCTTCTTATTGCTTGCTACAAAATTGGAGTCCTACGGAGTGGGTGCGGTGAAATGAGGGTGCAAAGGAGCAAAGTCTTTGCCAGTGTTCATTCACCTTAATGTAGCAGAATATAACACATGGTCTTAGGACTTCCTGCACTGTACTATACTCCAAGATATGGAATTTACTGGTAATTGACAATTCTCACTTTTTAGGCTTCTTTCTTTTATTTTCATTTTGTGATCTTGTCGGGGAATATGCACTGTACCATATCTCTGGAACAGCAGCGTTGCCCCCTAGGACAGGACCACAGAACACACACACCCCCGCCTCCAAAACATTCTGAGGGGGAGGTATTATGTAGTGGGAACAATGTAACTAGTAAGCGTCAGCAGAGCCAGATAATAAAGAAAATTATCACATGACCAGATTTCTGGCAGGATCCAGAGTTGCATTATAAATCTCTAGTTGCTGTATACTCAATTGCTGCACCTTGGCTGGAGAGACCAAAGGGAGGCGCCGCGCCATGGTGGTCTGTTCAGTACCAGGTGCAGCAAAAAAAAAGAGAGCAAATTGTGTGCCAACACGAATGACTCCTAATTAAGCCTTACTCCAGCTTTTTACAAACGGGGTGCTATGGCATCATAGATAAGGTGGTCATTCAGCTGTCGGACTGAGCTCCTGCTGATCTGCTGAACTGTAAATCGGTACAGCAAGAGTTGGGTAAAGACAGTGAAGTGCATAGTAGGGAAAGGGAGGCATCTTTCCTAATCTTGTGCTATCTGCCTCCCCCTGAAGTGCAGTACCTTGCAGTGCTGGTAAAGGTCCAGTACTACAAATTTTTAAACCTGCTAAAGTGTGTGTGTACCGTATGTATATATGTATTGTGACAGCAGGCAGGTAAAATCACCAGGTTGCATCCAGGATGGAAGGTATATATGTCCTAGATTCAGGCTTTATGCCGATTTATACCACTAGGGGGAGTGCTGGGAGTCTTGCAGGGGAAGAGTTAATGAGCCCAGCTGAAGTAAGTGGGCTCATTAGGGCTTCTACAAGAACTCCCAGCATGCTAAGGGAGATGCTCCAACCTGGAACCAGATCTGTGTGGATAGTCTGGGGAGTGTGATCTCTGTGCGGTGAGCCAAAGCCTGTGTGGTTATTGCTAAGAACTTCTAAAAGCAGGGAGCTAGAGACTGGGACAGCACAAGGCTGTACCCAGTTGTTAGGGACACCAACGTGTGTAGTGAGCGGTCAAGTTGACCAGGATTTATTTTCCTGTTTCTTTTGTTTTTGCTGTATTTTTTTTGTCTGTATATAGTTCAAATAAAACCACAACCTTTTTGTTTTCTCCTACCACTGTCTGCTGTGCCTGTTTTTGTGTGGTGAACCCATCCAGGGGGTCACACACATCCGCTGCTGAGTTAACCCCCTCACAGTATGTTCGTTTTAATCTTGGGCCCCCATACAATCCAAACTGCTGCTTTTCTGAAAAGTGATCAATGCTCAAATCTCTTTTGAGGCGGGCGGTGAAGAGATATGTTACCACCTCACTGTCTGTTTTAATCCTCTAAATGCACCACCGCAACCATGTGCAATGGGCGCAGTTGCAGAATGGCCTAATTCTCCATGTGTATTACCCTGGCTTTGGCAGCTAAAGGGGGAATAGTTGGGTGGATTGGAAACATGGCTAAACAGCGTGGTTTTACCATCCCCCAACCTAAAACGGTTCACATTTGTGCAGTTGCGTGTAGGGCAGCCCATCCATTTCAATGAGCTACCCTACCAATAAAAACACAGGGAAGGAAGTACAGAACCCTGTTATCAAAACAGCTGATTTGGCACACACTGCAACGTGCCGCATTTTCCAATGCGTGGGGGTATCATTAAGAATTAATGGAACCCCCGCCCGTCTGCTAAAGAACAGCATGTGTTGTCTGCATCATGTGTGTTTTCACACACGTTCCTGACACACAGTAATGTGAACTTGAGACTGGGGTGCCTCGAGACAGAAAAAGGTTGAAAAACACTTCCCTACTCTATCCAGAATTTTCACACCATCTCTGTTGAGCTTTGTTGATCTGCGTAAATCAATGCAAGAGCACAAAGAAAACAACTATTTTTCTATGTGTGTTGTGTAAAAATACAGCGATGTATGCATTTTCATGCAGCCAGAGGCGGCTTTAGGCTTAGTGAGGCCTTAGGCAAAACTTAGACATGAGGCCCCACTCACGCCCATAATGGGAAAAATAATTCAAGCAAGAAAAATGGCTGCAGAAAATGCATGGATCTAGCACACAGGTGATCAGCACCACTTCCAGGGCACCCTCCTCACCCATCAGACATATTCAGCCAATGCAAGAGGGGGGGTGAGAAAGAGAGGGGTGATAGAGAGATCCGATGGCGCCAACATTAGTATTGATCACAGGCAAATAAGGCGACCGCGAGGCCCCTGTGAGTGCGAGGCCTTAGGCCACCGCCTAATTTGCCTAATTAGAGAGCCGCCTCTGCATGCAGCATGCTGTGGTGCAAAGAGTTGGGTGGCGTGTCATTTTGTGACACTTCAATAAAGTAAAATAAATAAAGACACGGAAATAATGTGATTCATAGTGACACTGCCCCTACACAATGTACACTAGCATGGAAGTTATGGGTGTGTGTAAAAAACATCCCTTAACCACTTTTTTTTTTTTTTTTTTTTTTTTAATGACAAACATGTCATACTTACTTCGACTGTGCAGTTTGTTTTGCACAGAGTGGCCCCAATCCTCCTGTTCTGGGGTCCCACCACGTCTCTCGCGGCTCCTCCCCGCAATAGCTAATCCCCCCTCTGGGAAGCTCTCTCCCGAGGGGGTTACCTTGCGGGCACGCTTCCGTGTCATACACTCGGCATCCATAGCCGCTGAGTGTATGACTTGGCCCCGCCTCTGGCTGCGCTGCTATCAATCTATCCAATTAACACCGAGACTCCGTGGAGAAGAGGACGTGCAGAGCAGGTGAACTGGCTCAGGTAGGTAAAACGGGGGGGGCCGTGATTGCCAGGTGTTTTTTCACCTTAATGCATAGGATGAAAAGGTGAAGGTGAAAAAACACGAACCTTTACAACCCCTTTAACCACTTCAATACCAGGCACTTATACAGCTTCCTGCCCAAGCCAATTTTGAGCTTTCAGCACTGTCGCAATTTGAATGACAATTGCGCGGTCATGCTACACTGTACCCAAACAATTTTTTTATCATTTTGTTCCCACAAATAGAGCTCTCTTTCGGTGGTATTTGATCGCCTCTGCGATTTTTATTTTTTGCACAACAAATAAAAAAAGAGCGATTTTTTTTTAAAAAAAAACTAAGTTTTTCTTTGTTTCTGTTATTTTTTTTGTAAATAAGTACCTTTTCTACTTCAATGACGGGCACTGATAAGGCGGCACTGAAGGGCACTGATAAGGCGACACTGATGGGCACCAATGAGGTGGCACCAATGAGGTGGCACCGATGATGGGCACTGATAGGCGGCACTGATTGGCACTCATAGGCGGCACTGATTGGCACTCATAGGCGGCACTGATTGGCACTCATAGGCGGCACTGATTGGCACTCATAGGCGGCACTGATTGGCACTCATAGGCGGCACTGATTGGCACTCATGGACGGGCACTGATAGGTGGGCACAGATTGGCACGGATGGGCACTGATAGGTGGCACTGATGGACACTAGGTGGCACTGGTGCCCAGCAATGCCAGCCACCACACATTGTGAAAGTGCCAGTCAGTGCCCATTTGTGGGCACTGATTGGCATATTTTTTTTATGTTTTTATTTTATTTTTATTTTATTACTACATGTGGATGGCCATGGGGGCCATCCACATGATTGGGGCTTCCCTGGTGGTCCTGGGGGGCTTCCCTGGTGGTCTAGTGTGGGTATCCGAGGGGGGGCTGCGCTGATAAACAATCAGCGCGAACCCCCCCTGTCAGGAGAGCCGCCGATCGGCTCTCCTCTACTCGCGTCTGTCAGACGCGAGTGAGGAAGAGCCGATCAACGGCTCTTCCTGTTTACATTGTGATCAGCCGTGATTCGACACGGCTGATCACGTGGTAAAAAGCCTCCGACGGAGGCTTTTTACCGAGATCAGTGTAGCGGTGGGTCAGACTGACCCACCGCTCCACCGATCGCCGCGATGCGTGCCCCCCCCGGGCGCGCGGTGGCTGTTATCCCGCAGGACGTCATATGACGTCCAGTGTGGATAACTGAACCACTTCCCGGACGTCAAGCTGCTATTGACGGGGCGGGAAGTGGTTAAGGACCGAGCCACTTTCTGAGATTTGGTGTTTACAAGTTAAAATTTTTTATTTTTTTTTGCTAGAAAATTACTTAGGGAAAAAAATATATAATGTTTGTGGGATTTAACACCCTAGAGAATAAAATGGCGGTCATTGCAATACTTTTTGTCACACCCTATTTGCGCAGCGGTCTTTGGAAAAAAATCACTTTTTTTTTATAAAAAAAAAAATAAGACAACAGTAAAGTTAGCCTAATTTTTTTTTATTAAGTGAAAGATAATGTTACGCCATGTAAATTGATGACCAACATGTCGCGCTTCAAATTTGCACCCGCTCGTGGAATGGCGACAAACTTTTACCCTTAAAAATCTCCATAGGCGACGTCTAAGAAAAATTCTACAGGTCGCATGTTTTGAGTTGCAGAGGAGGTCTAGGGCTAGACTTTATTACTCTCACTCAACGATCGCCGCGATACCTCACATGTGTGGTTGGAACACGGTTTTCATATGTGGGCGCTTCTCACGTATGCGTTCGCTTCTCCGCGCGAGCTCGACAGGGCGCTTTAAAAAAAATAATAAAATCTTATTTTGACACTGTTCTAAAAAAAAAAAAAATTTGGGGTCACTTTTATTCCTATTACAAGGAATGTAAACATCCCTTGTAATAGAAAAAAAGCATGACGGGTCCTCTTAAATATGAGATCTGGGGTCAAAAAGACCTTAGATCTCATATTTACACTAAAATGCAATGGAAAAAAAAGTCCCTTTTTAAGAGCATTGGGCGGAAGTGACGTTTTGACGTCGCTTCCGCTCCCTGTAGTGATATGGAGACGGGTGGGGGCCATCTTCCCCTCACTCGTCTCCATACACAGCAAGGGAGCAGACCCGATCGCCTCTGCCGACGGCTCCGGTAAGCGGCGGAGGGCACCAGAGGGAGGGGGGCCCCTGTCCCGCCACCGCTAAAAGTGCTCTCGTGGTGGATACGCCGCAGAGACCACTTTTATCTTGTAGCGGACCGCCCGCTGAAGAAGACATCATAATGCTACCATAACCCCGGTATTCCTCTTTAAACAGCTGACTTATTCCTGCGGCGGGTGGTCCGTAAGTGATTAAATTAATTTAAGCTATATTTTATGAGAACAGTACTCAAACGTGTTGTTTTTTTTTTTTTTTTGTTTTTAAAGAAACTTTTGAAAACTGCCTCATTCTAATCTTTTTGTCATTTTCTTAACAGTTTCTGAGCACCCTGTTTGCACCTTTAAACTTTGTCATGGAGAAAGTGGAAAGCATACTCCCCTCCAGTTTGTGGCACCAACTTACTCGAATCTGACACTTTTGCAGCACTACAAGATGAACGCAACAACTCAGCTGCATGACTAACAGAAGACCAGATACCTAAGAATAGACTGTTCTCAGAAACAAATAGTTTTTGTTGTTGATGGGAAAACATGATGTTCAGTTCTGCTATATTTTGCCTTCAGGAGCAGAAAACGATTCTTTAAAATAAAACTTTTGTGTATGGCAGCAACATGTTTTATTGAATTTATAATGCAGTACTTCACCATACAAATATATTTTTGGTGACCGGCCAATCTAATAATTTTACTCCAATTCCTTGAGAAGATAATGTTCTATATCCGCTAACATTACTACTGACTGAAGTTCATTGTGGATGAACAGAAAAAGAAGCGGTCTCCGTGCCATGTGTGAGCAATAGAAGGAGGAAGACCTTTGGAACTCTTCCACAACATTGTCTAATCTGTGTCCCGTAGCATTCAATAATCAGCTTTGTAAATATATATAAAACCAGGTACTAAGAGCCCATTCACACAGGGGCAACTTTGGATCCGACTTCAAATCGCCCCAGGTCGCCTCAAGTCGAGCAGCATGAGAAAATCAATGTAAGTGAATAGAGCCGTCTTAATGCACACTACTGCAGTCGCTCCGACTTCAAAAAAGGTTCCTGTACTACTTCAATCCGACTTCTAGGCAACTGCTAGGCGACCTGTACCCATTGATTTCAATGGAAGTCGCTCAGAAGTCGTATCCCCTGTCTTAACAGGAGCAACGTTCCAGGAAGAGAACATACATTTCTCAGGCAAACCTCTCCCTCCCCCTCCCTCCCAAAGAGCTGATTCTTGTTTGATTGGCCACTGGAATGTCTCCTGTCCTGCAGGCAACTTGAAGTTGCCTTGTAAGTAGCTTCATGTCGCGCTGTAATTCATACTCAAGTCGTGTCCAAGTCGCCTGCCAAAGTCGCACTGGAAGTCGTGTTGCCCCTGTGTGAATGGAGTCTAAAGGTTTCATGCCACTCCCTAGTAGTTTTATTGAGCTGTTTAAAAACAAAAAAACTAAAGTAGGTCCACTCACTGCTTGTTAAGATTTAATAGCGTGGATTTCTTTCATTGTAGTAGCATTAGAACTTTCCTTTTACAGGCTGTCACATGTGGGTAATAAATCAATAGGCATATGCCTATTAAATTACCTTATGTGAAGTTTCACCACCATTTGCATACAAAGGACATGATTTAAAATTGTGGCAGTTGTGTGAAATCTCACCTGCTTTACATGACTTTTTTTTGTGGTAGAAAGCAACTAGCACAAACCGTGACACTTCATTTGTCTGTTGGTGATCTCTCATTGCAGAAAGTTTGCATAACAATACTTTGGTGTTGCACATTGGCATAGGCTATAATAATACAATCAAAGTAACTGTTGCAGTTAGGTGTAAATAGATTTAAGAGCAATTACTACCAGGGTGCAACACAGGCCAGTTATTGGACATACCAGACTTCCATAATAACCTTCATTAAAAGGCTACACCCATGGTAATTGCATATTGCAACTGCTTTATGTTATATTTTACAAATATGAAGAATGTGCAAGGCAATATAAAATGACATGATCACTTTACCCAATTTAATTTTTATTTCACAGATGTAAAGTGATGAGATAGGAAGACTAAATTGCTGGTATGTGAAGTGATTGCAGTATCAGGTCTTCATTTCAGATGATACAAACAAGTTCAGTGTTAGGAGAATTATAAAATGAACATCCACATTCTGTACTGAGAAAGCAAAAATGTATCATCTTTGATGGCACGTTCAATAAAAACAACCATCAAGTATGTTCTGTGTGAGCACAAGTAGACGATACATAGTTTGGAGTATACATTACTGACAATTACACAACTGACAGCTCATATATATTTTAGTAACTGTTGCAATAAAGACTCCATTTACAATATAAGTTATTATAATTTAAAAGTGGTATAATAAAGGAATAGAACAACTCTTCAATCCACAGTTATTTACAGCACATATGTCTTCAGAGAATGTAGAACAGTGACCTGGACACCTACATCTTCTCACTCCAGGCTGCATCTTTGGTGGCTTTACATGTGTACACGTCCACAGTCTCCAGACAGTCTTTACAGCGCACAGCACAGCACCAGTGAAACTTACATTCACACTTTACCATTTTAGTAACGCGAGCGGTATCGTATCCTCTTCCACAGCACATGACCTCACAGCTATCCATGCCACGTGATGACTGGTTGCAAACTCTGCCAGTTGTTCCAAATGAGCCTAGGTCATGAAAAGAGAGGTGATGTTACAACTATTTTACTGCCATTCTCAAACATTTTTGAAGAATGATTCTTCCTAAGACCCCTTTCACACTGAGCCGCCCATAGCGTCGGCAGTAAAACGCCGCTATTTTTACCGCTGATGCTATGGGCAGATTTGCGGCACATTTCGGCCGCTAGTGGGGTGGTTTTTACCTCCCGCTAGCGGCCGAGAAAGGGTTAAAACCAGCCGCAATGCTGAAGCAGCACATTGCGGGCGGTATAGCCGCGCTGTCCCATTGATTTCAATGGGCAGGAGCGGTAAACACACCGCTCCTTCACCACTCCAAAGGTACGACTAGCAGGACCTTTTTTACCATCCTAGCGCAACGCTGCAGTGTGACAGCCACGGGCTTTCACACTGGAGAAGCTGTTTGAGGGCGGATTGCAGGCGCTATTTTTAACGCTACAGCGCCTGCAATACGCCCTCAGTGTAAAAAGGGGTCTTAAAGTGGAACTTTACCCATAACAATTTGATTATTAGCGCTTTACAATATAAAAGGGAGACAATACAGTTAAAATACAAGAGGATTAAGAGGGCCCTGCGCAGAAGAGCTTACAATCTAATAGGGTGGGGCAGGTGGTACAAAAGGTTGGAACTCTGGGGAATGAGCTGATGGTAGTGGTAAAAGATTAGTTGGAGACGTGATGGGCTTCCCTGAAGAGATTAGTCTTCAGGAATCACCTGAAGGTAGCAAGAGTAGGGAATTGCCGGACAGGTTGAGGTAGCGAGTTCCAGAGGATGGGAGAGGCTCTGATAAAAAATGGAAAATTGTATACTCACCTTTTCTGTAATTTTCCTTTACTAATGCATCTCATGGCAGCACACACACTGGGTTGTGACTCCGCCCCCACAACCTGATAGGACTGATTAACTAAGTGTTGAAGAGGAGCCCCCCGCCACATTCTCAGTATATATTACCTCATACGGGTGGGTATCTGTGTGCTGCCATGAGATGCACCTGGAAAGGAAAATTACGGAAAGGCGAGTATACAATTTTACTGACGCATCATGGCAGCACACACTGGGAAATAACTCTCAACAAGGGTGGGTGCTTTTAAACGCGTATATTATATATTTTTTTATCCACAAGATATGGAAGAATTCGTTTCGATGACCGCTCTTCCAAATTCCACCTTTGTTAACCGTGCCGGGTCTATTCTGTAGTGGGACATTAACGTGGTTCTAGAAGACCAAGTTGCTGCCTTGCATATCGTTTCTGGTGACGCTCTACAATATGCTGCCCAAGATGTCGCCACTGCGCTGGTTGAGTGAGCCTTTAAGTCGTCGGGTATTGGAAGGAGTTGAATTGCATATGCTCTTTTTATGATTTTAATCAGCCAAGATTCTATTGTCCTGGAAGAGGCTGCTTGGCCTTTCTTAGGGCCGTTTGGTATGACAAACAGACTCCGATTTTCTAAATGGGTTAGTAACCTCCAGATAGAGGATATAATGGACTTGATATCCAATGGATGTGGATCCCCCTGGCTAGTGAGAAAAACTGGTACATTGATTTCTGGATTGAAATGGAAGGTAGAATGCTACTTTTGGTATGAATTATTAGGACGGTCTTAGAACGACTCTGTCGGGATAGAAGATTAAATGAGACTCTTTCATAGACGGTGCTTGCAGTTGGGATACTCTCTTCGCGGAGGTTATTGGGACCAAAAATGCCAATTTAAGTGTTAAGTCCCCTAAAGATATCTCCTGTAAAGGGAAAAAAAGGTTGTTTGGACAAGGCTTCTAGAACTATTGACAGGTCCCAAGTTGGGAAGGTCGGTTTCCTTGGTAGTCTTATCTTTAGGCATGCTCTTTGAAACTGAATTATGAGAGGGTTAAATACCCATTTGATTCCCGTCATGGCTGACAAAGCGGATGTCTGAACTTTTAAGGTGCTCGAACTTAGGCCTCTATCCAGGCCTAGTTGAAGGAATTCCAGAACTTGTGCCACCGTAGGAGAAAGTGGGTCCCATGACTGCTGTTGCACTAACGCAGTAAATCTTTCCCAAACCCTGCTATAAACGCTGTTAGTTGATTTTTTTCCTGGCCTGTTGCAGTGTAGCCACTACTTTTAGGGAACATCCTTGATCTAATAACCTCCCCCTCTCAATTTCCAAGCCATTAGGTGGAGCCTTTCTGTAGCTGGGTGCAGGAACTGGCCTTGTGAAAGTAGATTCGAAGTTACTGGAAGAATCAGTGGATCTTCTATACTCGGCTGTAGGATGGTCGTGAACCACGGCCTCCTTGGCCAAAAAGGTATCACCGCTATCACTGTAGACGTTGAGTTCCTCAGTCTGGCCAGGAACCTGGCTATTAAGGGAATGGGAGGAAATATATCTCCCAGACGAAACCTCCAAGGGTGAAGGAGACAGTCGACGCCCTCTGCCATTGGATAAGCAGTTTGGGCTAAGAACTTGGGACATTTGTTGTTCATCGGTGTTGCTGCCAAATCGATGTCGGGAGTTCCCCATCTCTGGGTTATAAGGGAGAATGCTCTGTGACTCAGTGACCATTCGTTGTTTGAGATGTATATCCTGCTTAGATCGTCCGCAAGCTGGTTCTGAGCCGCTGGAAGGTATACTGCCTTCAAGTCTTCTAGGTGAACTTGGGCCCACTTGAGAATCGGGCGCACCTCCTGTATAACAGTTGCGTTCCACCCTGTCTGCTACAGTATTGTCCATGCGTAATATAACGCTCTTCCCCGCGAGAAATGGTCTGAACGCTAGTAGCGCTTGAAAAGCGGCCCTGAGTTCCAGGATGTTCGAGACTACTCCCTGAGGACGGAAGGACCTTCTACCCTGTGCTGCCAGGTCTTGGTAATATGCACCCCAGCCCTGGAGGCTAGCATCTGATGTAACTATTTCTGCCCGAGGAGATACGATGTGTCTGACGCTTTAGGTTGCTGATTCTTGTCCACCACCATACCGACTTTCACCGATCTGTTGATGAGGATCCGTTGTGTTAGTGATGTTCCGTTCCATTGCCTCAGAAACGAGACTTGTAATGTCCTTGTATGCCACTGGGACCACTGGACCATCGGGAAGCTGGAGGACATGGAACCTAGGATGCTTAGGCATGTTCTGGCTTGCAGATGCGTCACTGCCATTAGTCTTTTTACTTTTTGTATTAGCGGTCCTATTTTCTCTTGTGGCAGACCCACAGTGTTGGCATTGGTATTGATTTCCGCGCCTAGGAAGATCATAGACTGGGTTGGTTCTAGACTGCTTTTCTTCCAGTTTATTATCCAACCGAAGTGTTGTAAGGTGGATAACAGTATCTCTCGATATTGGAGTAATAGTTGTTGGCTGCCGGGCAGGAGGAGAATATCGTCGAGATAGTGGTGGACTCTGAGTCCTTTCTCTCTCAGATAAGCTATCACCAGAAGTAGAACCTTCGTAAACATCCTGGGGGCCGTCGATATTCCAAACGGAAGACTCCGAAATTGGAAGTGTTGCTGTCCTATCGCGAAGCGTAGGTACTTTTGGAAATCTTGGTGTATAGGAATATGGAGATAAACGTCAGATAAATCTATTGATAACATCCAATCTTTTGTATTGATCGCTAGTAGTATGGATTGGAGACTCTCCATTTTGAAGGATTCCACTCGTATCGATCTGTTGAGGCTCTTTAGATCTAGAACCGGTCTCAGGTCCCCCACCTTTTTCTTTACGAGAAAGAGAGGAGAATAATTTTGGTTTTGGGGTACCTCCACCACTGCTTGTTTCTGAGTTAACTCCAATACGTATTTGATTAGAAGTTTTTTCTTTTTAATAGGGATGATGGAATCCGGGTAACTTGAAAATGGTCTTTGGGGGTTCTGCTTTTGAAACCCCATCTGTGTCCTTCTCTGATCGTGGATATTGTCCATGGGTCCTTTTTATATGGTCTGCCCATACCCGTGTAAATAGTTTTGAGTCTTGGTCCCACTGGTACGGGTTGGGTGACCGATCCATCAAACCGACTTCTGTTGCTCTCCTGTAATGGCAAGCTTGGGTTTTTGTGTTCTTAAGTAAGACGATAGGGTATTTCTCCAATTTCGCTTGAAGTCTTTGCCCGGTCTATATGATCTTGCTTCCCTGTACCTTTCTGGGAGGTTTCTTCTAAAGGGAGGAGGCTTTTGCGGTTTTGGCCTTCTATCTGACGGGATCAGGCCCGATTTCCCCCCTGTGACCTTTGATATAGCCAGGTCTAATTTTGGACCGAATAAGTTGGTTCCATCGTAAGGGATCTTGCACCAGTTTGACTTGGATGTTCCTTCTGCGACCCACGGTTTCAGACAAAGGGCTCTTCTGGACGTGACTGATGCTAGAATCGCTCTCGCTGATGATCTAATAACGTCCACCGATGCTTCGGCTACGAAGTCCCCTGCCAGACTAAGCTCTTGTATTGCAGAGATTATTCTGTCCTGATCCGCTGCTTCCAATAGTAGTTTCTCGACATTTGATGTCCAGCTGGTAATTGCTCTGCCTACTGCAGCTAGGGCGATAGCTGGCCTGCAGGCACCTCCTGCAAATGTATAGGCCTTTTTTAGTTCAAGGTCAATCTTCCTGTCCAGGACGTCTCTGAAAGTTACCGCATCGGATCACGTGTCTAGCCAATCTCATTAGGGAAGAGTCTACTACAGGAGCTGAGATGAGGGGATTTACTGCTGGCTCTTTTAAAGGATATAGCTTTGCTATCCTATAGTTAAGGCTTGCTTTTTTGGGCAGGTTTTTTCCACTCATCCTTGATTAGTTCCTCAAGTTCGTCAATGAATGGGAATGTTTTGGGGTAATTTTTTAGGTTAGGGAAATACTTCCTAAGCTTACCAGGTGTTTCTGTAGATTCATCCCAGCCAATAGCTTCCTTTACTGATTTTATAAACTGATCTATAAGGGCAAAATTGAAACCAACCGATACTGGAGAATCCTCTTCAGCTACGGACTCGTCTGATCCTTGTGGGACGTAAGAGATTGATGCTGGTGTTGCCTGGGCCAACCTCACCTGTTCTGTGACAGAGGCTTCCAAAATTGATTCTTTCACAGAATCTCTAATAATATTTGATACCTCCATTGCACCAGAATCCCTGTCTCTGGTAGCTTCGTCAGCACAGGATTGGCAGGCCAGTTTATTGGGAAGAGCCTGTGCTCCGCACACCCAGCAGGCATTAGCCGCAGGTTGGGTCTGATGGCTATCTTTTTTGTGGGAGGATGATGATTTGTGGTGGTGGGAGGTTGCTCTCGATCTGCTTCTTCTGGAGTGCGAGCGTCTCGAGGGAGATCGTTCCCTTCGTCTGGAATGAGACGATCTTGAGGATCTTACCTTACTGGCTGTGAATGGTCTGCTGGGGCAGCGGCCTCCATGAGTGATAGAGTGTACCTAAAAGAAAGGAAGAGTGGAGATAAAAGGGATCCCGGTAAATGAGAAAAACCTATTCAAAGGGTGCTTCTGCATAAGTAGTAGGAAATGTCAGCAGCGCTTACCAGGTTAGGAGAGGCAAAAAACTTATGGCAGCGTGTATTTGCAGAGTGCGCGGTCAGCTGTGTGGCAAAACATTGTAATCGCAGCTTTTTAAATAGCCCGCCGTCGCCGCGGGAGTGACGTGACGCGGCGCATGCGCACTAGCAGTTTGTTGCACTAACGCCATCTTTGAAACTGGCAAAGTGAGAAAAAGGCACTGACGTCACTTCCGGTTGCGACGGCGATCCGGTCACACCGTTCTGATGGAAGAGGCACAGGAGCCTGAGGGACAAGAGAGCCCAGAAAACGCTGAATGGGGAAATTAGAATGTGGCGGGAGGCTCCTCTTCAACACTTAGTTAATCAGTCCTATCAGGTTGTGGGGGCGGAGTCACAACCCAGTGTGTGTGTGCTGCCATGATGCGTCAGGAAAATAATGTTCTTCAGCAAGGAACATTAACAATTTATGCAACCAAAATTAGTGTGTGATGTAAATTGCCTCCAGTATTGCTCCTGTTTTTTCTTGCTGGAGGCTGTCATTTTGTTGAAGCCCAGAGCCCTTGAACAGCAGTAAATCATGAAGTGGAACTAAAACCATTGATTTAATGGTTTCAAAAAAGTTACATTCCTGGAATGCTGAGATTGCCAATTGTCATTTGCTTGTGTCCCCAACCAAATTGCCAAACCATCAAATGGCTGGTGTTGTAAATGATCTCATGTGCAGCACCATGGCAGATCAAAAAGAAGCCGCTTCCTTGGCTGTAAAGGATAGGAGGGTTTCATTCCACTTTAAGGCTGTCCGCAGATCAGCCTCTACAAACTCGGCACAGTGCCTAAAAATAGAGAGCAACTGAGCATGTGCAGAGCAGGGTGAGACTGGATATTAAACAGCATAGACCCTTATTTTTAATGTTTTACATAGCTCTGCTTGCAAAAGGGCCAGCCTGAAATGATTTAGCAAGACCTTAGTTTAATGTGGCACTTTAGTCAGCAAATAATTTTTTTGAGTGGGCTTGGGGTTTAGTCCAATGCTGGATCTTCACAGCTCTATGGGAATCCTCCCCCCAGGTTTGGTGCCAAGCTGAGACATATTTACGTTGAGCTTTTAGGCCTCATGCACACTGGACATTTTGCTAACTTTCCTAGACCCCTTACCCCTGCTGGCAGCAGAGTTTCGGTAGAGAAAATACTTGCTGCTTATAAACTCCTGTAACAAGTTTGTGTGTAAAGCGCTTGGGCATTAATTAATTTCATTGGTCAGAAAAACAAATTCTGGCAACTGAAATGAATTGATGCTCAAGTGCGTTTACATGTGTTTGTTTAGGCGTGTCCAGCATTGTTTTTCTGCAAAAATGCTGCTGCTCCTCGAAGCACTGGCTGTGGGGTTTTTCTTCTGCATCTAAATGCCTTTGTATGCATGGTCACATAGGCTAACATCCAGAGGAGTTTAGAGGCAGGAGAAAAAAAATGCCAGACACCCCTAGGAGCAGCAAATATAATGTCTGTGTGTGCATGAGGCCTTTGTGTCACCTGCGGGAAAGGAGTTTCTTTGTGTCTATTGAAAACTCCCTGGATAGTGCTAGAATGTAAAAAAAAAAAAAAAAAAATTCAATCACTAAACTATACAGCCAGTTTTGATTTCATGCAACTGAGTGATTACACCACTTCTTTACAAGCAAACTAGTCTGTCCCTGATCACTTCCAGGTTCATAGTATGTAGAGAAGACCAGGGGGACTTCTCATGCCATTCTCCACCCTCATTATTTTATTGTTCCAGCAAAAGACAAGGGAGACAGAAAACCATAGTAGTTCTCACTGCTTGCCATAGCAGGCCAATGGCGTCATTACTTTCCGAGGATCCAAGAAAAATCTGCAGATTAGGAGCTTGGCATTTGTAGATCAGCATGTATTTAAAAGAAATTTGTCACAAGATTTTCTTTTGCTGTTGCATTAGCACTTTTTGAGCCACCGACCTAAAACCTAGAAATAAGAGTCTGACTTTTCTCTTTTATTTGATGCATACTTTTTCCTGGTCAGTACCTTTAAATGTAATAAAGCTGGACATGTCCAGGAAACTAGCATTCTTAGAAAGAGGCCAACAATGGCATCCCCCATATTTCTCCACTCACTGGTGTAACTGGAGGATAAACTGGCATACAACGAAGCATATGTCTAAATCAAAGTGTACCAAATATTAGGCACACAGTTGAAAATCTGTAGTAGGCGCCGGACGTGGCGTAGACCATGGTGATCTATGCCAGTAAGTGGGAGCAAATAACTGTATTACACACAGATATCTGCTCCCTCCTCCCCCTGAAAGGTGCCAAATGTGACACTGGAGGGGGGATTCCAAAAAGTGGAAGTTCTATTTTTGGGTGGAACTCCACTTTAAGGCTTGGTTCACTGGATCTCATGGTTGAAAACGACCAGTTCCCGTGCAATTCACATGTGGTTCATAGAATGCTTTAGATTAGATTTATTGTCATTGTAGAAAACAAATTCACAACAAATCTACATTTCTACTCCACACATTATTCAAACGTGGTAAATGCATGGTTGATAATTGTGATGTATGAATAATGTGTGGAGTAGAAATGTAATGTCATTGTGAATTTGTTTTCTACAATGACAATAAATCTTATCTAAAGCATTCTATGAACCACATGTGAATTGCACAGGAACTGGTAGTTTTCTACTATGCAATGCGGTCCCAGCAAAGGCACTGCGTTTGCAACCTGCATTTGGAGTGTCAAAGTATAACTAAAGGCAAAACTTTTTCTTTGGTTTTGGATAGAGTGGAGTGGGATAAGAACGCTTGTCAGTTTTTATTTTTGTTTGTGCCCCCATTAAAGACATTCACCCTCTCTATGTGTTCTGTTTACCATTATCATTGAAAGTAAAAGAAATTACCCAAATTTTGGGTTGTCCCCAGAACAGTAATATAGGGGAAATCTTCCAATGGGTACACGAGTTTTGGTGGCCTGGGGATCCCCAAGGAATTCCCTAGATTTACAGAGATTTCTGGTTTAGCTATGGGACAGGAAGTGAAGGGAAACCTCTGCAATGGCACACAGATGGTGTACAAAGATTTAAGATGCCCACTGTGAATCGCAAGAACAGTCTGTTTGAATGCAGTGTGGGAAATGCGTACGAATTGCTCACCACATTAGTATGAACCTAACCTGAACAACAATGCAAAATCATTTAATTTTTGTTGTCCAACAAATAAAGTTGAGGTTTTACATGCAGTGTTTACAATGCAATAGCAAATAATGATTCCAACATAAAGACAATTATAAGATACATAACTAATTATTGCAAAAAAATTCTAAAATGTAATCGGACAACATTTATAGTAAATTAACTGTCTGTGAAATACTGCTTGCTGGTGACATTTTTACTGAAAAGGCTGTGCCAGTTAGGGCCAGACAATGAAGATCACTAGAACAGTTAGGAATGTAAGTATTTAAAATGGTAAGCTGGGGTGAGGGGGTTAAAGTTCTGAAGGCTTCCCACATGAAGGTAAAAAACCTGAGTACAGCTACACCCCACTCCCTCTAATACTTACCTGAGCATGAGCTTGATCCAGCGATGTGCATGAGAGCAGCATCTCTCTTCACTCTCAATCAGCCAGTGAAGAGGGAACATGGGTGGGGTCGAGTGGCACTCTGTGTGCCAGCAGGGGACCCAAGAAGGAGGATTGGGGCTGCTCTGTGCAGAAACATTGCACAGAACAGGCAAGTATAAAAATAAATAAATCGAGGGTTTGCAATCACTTTACCACTTGCTTACTGGGCACATATACCCCCTTCCTGCTCAGGTGAAATTTCAGCTTTCAGCACTGTCACGCTTTGAATGACAATTGCGCGGTCGTTCGACGTGGCTCCCAAACAAAATTGACGTCCTTTTTTTCCCCCACAAATAGAGCTTTCTTTTGGTGGTATTTGATCACCTCTACGGTTTTTATTTTTTGCGCTATAAACAAAAAAAAGACCAGCAATTTTGAAAAAAAATACATTTTTTTTTACTTTTTGCTATAATAAATATCCCTATAGGTCGATACGTATTCTTCTACATATTTCTGGTAAAAAAAAAATCTCAATATGCGAATAGTGATTGGTTTGCGCAAAAGTTATAGCGTCTACAATATAGGGGATAGAATTATGACTTTTTTTCAATTTTTTTTTTTTTACTAGTAATGGTGGCGATCTGCGATTTTTGTCAGGACTACGATATTACGGTGGACACATCGGACACTTTTGACACATTTTTGGGACCATTCACATTTATACAGCGAACAGTGCTATAAAAAATACACATTACTGTATAAATGTGACGGGAAAGGGTTAACACTAGGGGGCGATCAAGGGGTTAAATGTATGACTGACTGGGGGAGGTGACCGATGGTTGCCCCTATGTACAAGGGACACACCATCAGTCTCCTCTCCCTGACAGGACGTGGATCTGTGTGTTTACACACAGATCCACGGTCCTGGCTTTGTAACTGCCGATCGCGGGTGCCTGGTGGACATCGCGGCTGCCAGGCACGCGCATCGGCACCTGAGTGGCGCGGCGCCCCCCCAGCGGTGCGTGGGCCGAGGCCGTCAATAGAAGGCCTCCCGGCATTGCAGAGCCACCTTGTGGCCATCAAAGTACAATGGCCCAGATATGAAGTGGTTAAGTACAGGGCAAGTTCCAGACAAGCATAGTTATAATTTCAAGTCTGTAAGATGAGAGACAGCACAATGTAGTTTGTTGTGTTTTTCTTCGCTGTGCAGTGTAATGTTTCCAAGTCCTTGACATGTTACAAATACAACACTATGTCAAAACCTGCCACGATTTAGATCTAAAATACAAATCTAGTATACCTATTAATTGGGATCACATTTCATGCTGTTCTCTCACATATACTGTAACATTTTAGCAAGAAGACAAAGACACCCAATCGCTTCCCCAGTGCAGATATCAGCCAGGTATTCATCCATCACCAGAAAATTTAGAACATGTGCTTCTCTCAAATCCCTGTAATGCCAACACAAAGTATAATCTTATTTCTAAACCGAGATGATAAAATAACAATCCCTTGCCATAAAAAAACATGCAAACTATTCAAGGTATTTTATTTATTTTTATTAGGAAAAATTAACCCAAAACACAAGGGCAGTTTTATGCTGTACAACAAGATCATATTTGTTAAAATGACTTCCAACGACCATTTTCTAGTAACCCTTTTGTGACTTAAAGGGGTTGTAAACCCTTGTTTTTTTTTTTTTTTTTCTTTAAATAACAAACATGTCGTACTTACCTCCACTGTGCAGTTCGTTTTGCACAGAGTGGCCCCGGTTCTCCTCTTCTGAGGTCTCTCAGTGGCACTGCTGGCTCCTCCCAGCATTGAGTGTCCACGTTGGAGAAGGCTCTCCTAAAGTGGGCACCTGTGCTGGCGCGCTCCCGAGTCCTGCATCTGTGTCCATTCACACAGAATGCAGGACTCAGCCCTGCCCCCTGGCACCGCGTCATTGGATTTGATTGACAGCAGCGGGAGCCAATGGCTGCGCTGCTATCAATCTATTCAATCAAGACACCAGCTAGATATGGTGTGCCCGTTCCCGGCCAGAGGATGACAGCATTCAGGTAAGTAAACCTGCAGCATTACAGAAGGTTTTTCACCTTAATGCATAGAATGCATTAAGGTGAAAAAACCATGAGGGTTTACATCCCATTTTAGGGTCATTGATATGAGATACCCAGGCCAATTTCAGCAGCATCAGCGTGTGTTCGTTAAAGAGTATGTAAAAGCAAAAAAAAAAAAAAAAAAGGACATTTTGTAGCAAGTCTACTCTGTATCAGCCAAATTGGGCTTTTTACAATTGGTTAAACTTGAGTTAATTTCCCCCTTCTGACATCTGTAAAATCTTGTATCCTATGAATGCAGAATTTAACAAAAATGGTCCATAGCCACTGTGGACCTGGTAATTCTTATTCTGAATGCTTAAAGGAGAAGTACAACCAAAGTTTGTTTTGGCTGTACTTCTCCTATGGATTACAGGAGTGCAATTCCTTTTGCACTCCTGTGACCCGTTTTTTTAGCAGAGAGCGGTCTGAAGTTCGCTCTCTGCTGATGTCACCAATGTCAGTCCAGGCACCGTGTCATCCCGACCACTGAGTCTGGATCCACCAGGCCCCTGGACTGACATCTGGCTTAGTCGCTCAGCGAGCCCCTGAGAGCCTGAGATGGCTGCTCTGCCCCCTCCACAGCTTAGCCCTCCAATAAGCGAGAAGGGACTGTCCGTCACAGCTCTCTGCTCACGGAGCTCTGAAAACAGAGTGATCGGCGGTGTTTGATCGTTGCGTTCTCAGGTGTTGGGGGACCGATGCTGCATCCACTTAGGTAAGTATGAATCTGTAAAAAAAATTCCCTTACTTCTCTTTTAATCTACTATTACTATTGAGGGTACCCTCCTTAAATATTGTGATCTGTGTCACCGATGGGGAGATTCACTCTTGTATTCATCCTGGTGAATACTGCCACGGAGACTGAAAGTAAGGAGGAGGGGGGGGTTTATCCCTTTCCCACTCTACTGGATCTCCATACACTTTACCTTGACGATAACTTTATATTATATACCTAAATAATTTTTATGGTTTAAATACTAAAAAATGCTTTGCTTTTCTATTTATTGTACTTTTTTTTTTTTTTTGGTAGTTGTCCATGACAATGCACTGCACTATCCACTGCAGAACAAAGGTGGTAGTGGTCATCGACAGGCTGAAGGCTTATTTATTTAGGCATCCAGCCTGCATGTGTTCACTATGTCATGTCTGACATAGTGATCACATGATGGGAAACCCCTTTGATTAATTCTCAGTAACTTATGGGGACTGAAGCTGTCAATGAAAGCTGAGATTGATTCCATACATAAAAGGGAAAACATACAGAGACCAAGTACCCTTCTGCTTCCCAGGGACTAGGAAAATAAATCTGGAACATATCCCAATGTCAGTAACTGGAACCCAAAAGTATGGACATACTGTGTTCCTGGCTCCGTTCCCTGCGAGCGTTGCGACACATGGGGACAGAGCCGGTGGGAATTTCAAAAAGTGAAAAAAACATAACACATACAGTACAGTGTAATCTTACAGATTACATTACTGTATCAAATAATTTCACCCCCCTTTTGTCCCTAATGCTTTATCCAGTGCCCTGCAGTTTTATATTATATATACTGTTCTTTGTGCCTGGAAACTGGAGATTGTCCATAGCAACCAAAAAGCGTCCCTTTACGTCAAAAGCAGTTTTAGACCAGCTAGAAAACAGCGATAGTAAATAAGAATCACTTGCAGAATTGAGCGATGGTGATTTGTGGGGAAATTTGTCATCAGACACTGAAAGTGACGACAGCGACAATTCTGCGACTAAGCAAATTTCGGTGTTTTTGCTTTGATTACATTATTGAATAAAATGTATTATTATTTTTTTAAATAATTTATTATATTATTTATGATTTTGTGTTTCAAACTTCATCATTCTTGGGATGTCTACTAGACTCTTGTTTGGACAGATTTAAGTGTGTTATTCCTAAGAATTACAGGCCTACAATATAAAACGCCAAATTTCCATGCAAAACAATATACCGCTTTGAGACACAAAAATCTGAAATAATCATACCGCCAGGGAGGGTAACCCCCACTTTTTTTTTCTTTTTCCTCTCCCTCCCCTAACCAGCTCCCCTGTTTATTCTTACCACTCCATGACTTGCCTTACACTCGCTAGTATCTCACCCAAATGTTCCCAAGTTAGCTGCATGGTTTTTAAACAGACCCTTAAACACTTAGAATTTCCCTTATCCTTTAGCCCATTAGCATTTCCTCTGTCCCATACAATAAAAAAAAGGTGTTTTTCACAGAACTCCCTGCCACACATGATAATATCCTGCCCCGATCCCTCAAGGGGCTATAATACATATATTGAATTGTGTCATATCAGGCCTTCTCACAACTGATCATAACGATTTCAGACACCCCTCCCAGTAGGGTGCCTATAGGCATGAGCCAACCATGCCTAATTGTAATTCCAACACTGATTCTGGGGTAGAAGGTTCTGATGTTGAGATTACAATCTCTGTGAAAAAATCTCAGCAACCACATCAATTGCCTAAAACAGACAGAAATGATAGTCTATTGCGTCTTCTGAGCAGTGCAAGGCAACTTGTTACCTCAACATCATGAAAATATAATGACGACTATCCTTATTAACACTTTGAAGATAGGGAAGACAACTTCCCTGGACATCCATGGTGTATTATGCTTTTATACAATTGTCTTTGATACTGGTTTACCCATTGTAAGATTTCCCCTTTCCAACTTCTTCAAAGGGGCAGCTCTAACAGTGTACTTTCCATCACAGTCTTTACCAGGAAAAATGGGGTGAATTTTGCCCAGCAATGACATACACAATAATAAAAACTCTGACAGGGTTTATAACTCCACCCATAACTTAAAAAAAAAAAAAAAAAGAGAAAAGTTTTGGCATTAGACTCATTTTAAAGTGGATAGACTGTTCTACTGAAGAAATAAACAGAAACCTGCAAGAACTTAGAAAAGCAATTGCTTATAGACAAAACAAACCAACCACCTGTTCATCAGAGTTCGGATTTAGTCACATGAATGTGTTGTTCATTGACAGGAAGCATAGGCTGAAGTCCATGTGGCATTTGATGTTTTTATATTTTTGAGGATATCAGGGCTTTAGTGATAACTTGATCATCAAACTACCAGATTATATGCCTTTGTATGCTCTTGAAAAATACATCATTTTATGATGTCTGAATATGTGATGCATCATGATGTGTATACTCTACTGTTAAAAATAATGACAAGCCTTGCTAGCAACTTGTGGGAATAAAATATGCAGGTATGAAGAATTTTATTATTATCTAAACATTAAGCGGTAGTAGTTTTACATAAACTGAGCATACTGGTTTTAAATCTCACCAATTCATCTAGTTGTCCTTTGATGCAAAGAGTTAATGTCATTTAGGCTCTTTACTGAAAAGAAAATCACAGAGTACCTGTGTGATAGATAGATATCCCTACACATTCCTAACAGCCAAGCATTAACTGTTGTTGACATATTTATGTCAAGTGCTGTTCTATGCTTGATGCAGAGCTGGTATGGCTGCCCCTTCTATGTTTCTGTGGAAGGACATTCTGTGGTGAGGCAATCTGCTAGACATCAATTACTATAAACAGACATGGTCATAAAATGACTCATCGTTCTAAAAAGGTAAAATGATGGAAGATTTCATCTTAAACTCTGTGAGCAATTGAAGGATATGAAAAAGTTGGCAAGGCTGAATAGATGGGACGAGGTCTGTGTCCCTTAAATGTTCTTCATTCACATCATTACATTTGCTTTAAATTCAACACCTTATGAATATTGCAAAATGATTTATACTGGAAAAATTGCACAAGTGTTAAGAGCTTTCAATCTGAAAATTATTGCAGTAGTTTATGAAAGGTGTTTCTAGAGGTGACATTTAAGACCTATCTGGGGATTCTTTTGAATTAATAAACCATGTGCCATTAAAATAACTAAAGTTTGAAGGTTTTTAATATTTGAAAAAAGTTAAGAATATTCAGGGTTAGACTTGACGCTTTCTTGTGACAATTCGTATTTGCTACAGCAATAAGATGCCTGTAATAATGCAAAAAAAAAAAAAAACATTTCTTGACAAACAATGACCCTAATTATTTCCAATTAATTATGCTTGATTGATATGTTTATTAGGTCTATACATGCCTAATATTTTTGTAGAGGTTTCGATACGCAAAGTGTCCATGGATTATGGTATTTAGCCAGCACCACAAACAGCAGCCTTCTCTAGTTCAAAACCCTCAAAATAGTGGGGAAAATTTTGGCTTTGAAAGTCCATTTGGCATCTCTCATCTCAGAATACAGAGTGGGAAAATTGACCTGATATCAGTGACTCCTTTTTCCGAATGCACTTCTGAATACTTTTTAAAGGGGAGTTCCAGCCTTTTTTTATGTTTATTAAAAGTCAGCAGCTACAAAAAGTGTAGCTGCTGGCTTGTAATAAACATACACTTACCTGTTCCACTGTCCAGCACCGCTCCGCTCCTCTCCCCCCTTCTCCGCCGGCACCTCCATTCATAGTGTGGGCACCTGGCCGTGACAGCTTTCGGCTTCACGGCCGGGCACTCACTGTGCATGCGCGAATGGCGCAGCGCTCTCTGAGTGGACAGGCGATCGCCTACAGGGAGGGGCCGCCAAAAGGCGATATGACGTATCGCCTAGGCGACCCCAGGGCGGAAGGAGGAAGTCCCACTCCTACTAAAGCCCCCACTCCCCCCCAAAAAAATGACATGCTAAATGTGGCATGTAAGGGGGTGAGGAGTGGATTAAGCGGAAGTTCCAAATTTGGGTGGAACTCCGCTTTAATGTGCATTTATTGTATTTGCATTTTTTAAGACTTTTCCTTACTTTGGTAAAACATCAGCAAGACAGGAAATGTAATGCCTCCTAATGGAGCCCTGGATAGCAGTGAAAATTCAGCTGAAGTTCTATCTATCCTCACTCCATCAAAAATTAATATACACTTGATTAATCCTGAGGGATGCTTTTTTTTTCCTGAGGAAAAATAAATAAATACTGTATTTTTCGCACCATAAGACGCACTTTCCCCCCCCCCCCCCAAATAATGGGGGAAATGTCCCTGCGTCCTATGGAGCAAATACTGAGCAGTCTCTGCCCCCCCCCCCGCCGCCGCCGTGTCAGAATATCAGCACTTGTTTTCTCTGTGGAAGAGTGAGGACAGGATGTGAGCCGGATCCTTGCAGGGGCATACCAAAGGTGAGCGGGGGGAGGTGGTCTGCCCCAGGTGCCAAAACATGGGGGATGTCAGTGGCGTTGCTATAAATGTGTAAAGAAGTCAGTGAAAGGTGGAGGGGGAAGTGTCATGGTTTGGGGGATGTTTTCTGCAGCAGGGGTTGGGCCTCTTATACAGCTATATGGCAGAGTGAATGCAAAACCTTCTTCGACAACATGCGGTTCCTTCCCTACGTTCATCACCCAAGGTTTTTGTTTTTGTTTTTTTTGTTGAAGTGCCTTGGTTATTTTGAAACACACTGTTCTATTAGCATGGTATAGCCACAACAAATATTCCATCAAATGTTCCGCAATGGAGATTACATTATTTCAGGGAAAAAAAATCAAGTGTTCATAAATTGTTCTCTAATTTTGAGTGTATGTGTGTGTACATATATATATATACATAACACACTATATTACCAAAATTATTGGGGCGCATGCCTTTACACGCACGTGAACTTTGACATCCCAGTCTTAGTCCGTAGGGTTCAATATTGAGTTGGCCCACCCTTTGCAGCTATAACAGCTTTAACTCTTCTGGGAAGGCTGTCCACAAGGTTTAGGAATGTGTCTATGGGAATGTTTGACCATTCTTCCAGAAGCGCATTTGTGCGGTCAGGTATTGATGTGGATGAGAAGGCCTGGCTCGCAGTCTCCACTCTAATTCATCCCAAAGGTGTTCTATTGGGTTGAGGTCATGACTGCTGTTATAGCTGCAATGGGTGGGCCAAGTCAATATTGAACCCTATGGACTAGGACTGGGATACCATTAAAGTTCCTGTGCATGTAAAGGCAGGCATACAATTTCTTTGGTAATATAGTGTATATACACTGCTCAAAAGCATCAAGATAATTAAGCATCAAGTCAATTAAGCGCCTGGTATATTGATCTGGTCAGTTAAGTAGCAAAGGGGGTTGTTAATTTCATTTACACCAAAGCATCTGAAACTGATTATCAACAGGTGCACTAGATGGGCAACAATGAGATGACCTCCAAAACAGGAATGATTTTACAGGTGGATGCCACTGTAATTTTTTTTTTCCGACTCATCTTTCCTGTCTGCTATATATCTTTTTTTTGATAGTGTGAGGCCCTGCCATAATGGGAATTTAGGCAGAAAGACACAGGATTCTCAAAGTTACAGTTTAAGAGGCTCCGTCGTGTTTATTGTAAGCAGAAAAAAACTCAAAGTTTTCTCTGGGTTTTGTAATCTCGGATTGGGGCTTTGAGTTTGATAAAGTACCAAAGAACCTTGTGTGGGAAGGAACCTTTAATACTGTATCTGGGCTTTGCTAGATACCTACAGCCTGGGTGAGTACACAGGTGTGCAGGGTTGTTATGAACCAGGTTTGAGCGTAGCACAGAGCAGTGGAAATTGCAATTGTTAGAAGGAGGTCGTCCAGGTAGCCCACGATAGCGATCCCTCGCTGCCTCAGCAAAGCCAGAATCTGGGAAAGCACCTTGGTGAAAACTCTTGGTGCCGATTGCAAGGTCAAAAGGTAGAGCTACAAATTGGTAGTGCTCGTCCCCAACTGCAAACCGCAGAAACCTCTGATGCCTGACGCATATGGGTTATGCAGGTATGCGTCCTTGATGTCCAAGGATGCCAGAAAATCCCCCACATGGAGTGCAGCTACCACAGAGCGAACTGATTCCATCCTGAACCTTTGTACTTTTACAAAGCAGTTGAGGGCCTTGAGATCCAGGATTGGACGGACCCTGTGCTTCTTTGGGACTACAAACAGACTGGAGTAGAATCCCTGAAACCTTTCCAGCGACGGCACAGGTACTATCACCCCGCGCATAAGCAGGTCCCTCACTGCCCCAAACGACAAGCCGGAAGAAGATGAATGTTGGAGGGAAAAAATCTGTTTGGTGGACAAGAAAGAAACTCTATCTTGTACCCTGATGAAACCACTTTGCAAACCCACTGGTCGGAAAGCAGGGAGGTCCACCGAGCTGCAAACTCGCGAAGGCAACCCCGCACCCGAGAGTCGGGCTGGTGCAAACCTTCATGCTGTCGCAGATTTGTTCGCAGGCTTGTTTGGCTTGCGAAACCGGGGACGCTTTTGTCCCTCAGCGGGCACCTTGTTGGCCTGTGATCGCTTACCTGCGGACCCGGGCGGACAAAAAAAAATGCTTCTGAGCGGAAAAGGAGGGCCCTGGCCTACGGCGTGGCTCCTTACCTTTTCTGGATTGTGGGAGCAGTGTGCTCTTACCCCCAGTGACATTTTTAATAATGTCATCCAGCGAGGCTCCAAATAGCCTCTCTCCCTGGAAGGGCAAATCTGCCAGAGCCTTCTTGGAAGTCTGGTCTGCAGGCCAGCATTTTATCCAAATCAGGCGATGTAGCACCACAGCAGATACTGAGGCTCTGGAAAGCAAGGGAGCTGTATCTAAGGCCACATCGCAGACATACTTAAGGTCCTGCTCCAACTGGTCGGCCAGTTCTACGCGGACCGGGGAAGCCTGTTGCTCTACCAACACGTGGTGCAACAATTTTGCCCATTCGGTAAGTGTCTGTGACACCAGGGCCGTGGCTAACACTGGCTGCAATGCTGACCCCACTACCGTGAACATGGACTGGGCCACCGCCTCGGCCCTCCTGTCTGCAAGGTCTTTAAAAGTATGGGTCCCCTCTACCGGAATCATGGTTACCTTGTTTAACCTGGATAACGGGGGGTCCACAATCGGGGGAGAGGTCCATTTTTTCAGGAAACTCTCCTCAAAGGGGTAACGGACCGCCATGCATTTCGGGACTGAAAAGGCCTGCTGCAGTCGTTCCCATTCTTTGTATATAAACTTATCAAAATAAGTTGGGTAGGGAAACACCTTAGTGCGGGCCGGCTTGTGGGACCCAAAAGGGACCGACACCTCAGTAGATGCCCCACCGTATCTTCCAATTTTAGGGTATCCCGCACTGCTGTGATAAGTGCTCCAACAAGCGCCCTTTCCTGCGCTGACCCGGACACGGAGTCATCCTCACTGTCCGAATGGTCCTGGTCCGCATCCTCTGACACGTCAGAACAGGGGCCACGTGCAACAGCAAGGCCCGAGTCTGAATCAGAGCTTTCCCCAGAAGATGGTGGGGGGAGGGGGCATTTTTTACCCCCCTTGCGCCCACACACCGCTTCCACCCTGGCAACAAAGGACTCCAGGACCGCCGACAAAGCATCCATAGGCACCGCAGGTGCAGGGGCACCGGTTGCTACCACAGGGATGTCTGGAGAAGAAGCACCAGCTTCTGACGCCATTCTGACCCACGCTCGCCTGACACCCGTTAGGGACTAAAGGCAAGGTACACAAAAGGTGTTCTCCTGTGTCTGAGGTGTTCTGTGCTGTTTGCGACGTTCAGAAAGATATTCCCAGCACTAGAGGCAAAAACTAAGCTGGGGCAACAACAAAATGGCCGCCGGCCGCCTCAGCAAAACGAGTGCGGGCTACAAGAAAATGGCCACACGCTACCTCAGCAAAAAACGAGCGCGGGCTACAAGAAAATGGTCGCCGGGCTCCGCCAAAATGGCCGCCCGTGAGTTAAATGAAAAAGGCCATGAACAAGCTGATCCTGATCCCAAATGGACAGACCAATAACACCCCACTAAGGAGAGCGGACTTCGAACACCCAGTTCAGCCCCCAGCCAGGACTCAGAGCCCCCCCCCCCGAGGACCCCCGGTCAGGTACACAGCAGGCCCAGCCACCACAGATGCATGGGGAGGAGGGAAGGGAGAGTGAGAGACCCCCTAGTCGACCTCCCCAGGAATGCCCAGCTGTTCCATCCTGCCAAAACAGGTGGAACCCTACTTACCCGTCCTGTGGGGACTGCTGGACGCATTCTCATCACCCGAGCGGTACGGGGTGGCTGTCGGCCACGGCACACTGTGACTCAGACAGCAGTAGCCTGGTCATATGTGTGCCCCGGAGCATATAGCTCATCGGCCACACCTGGAGCAAATGGGGCATATCGTGGCCGAACCAGCGCGTAGCTAAAGGTCTGCTCACGCTCGATGGCCGGGCTAGGGAGACTACCAGGATCTATATTATCCAGCCTGTCACCCAGCCGGCTGTTGATAGTAGATTTCAGGATCAAAAAAGTAGAAAAAAGCAAAAATTCTCCAGGACCAATGGTCCCAACCGGGAACCAGGTCCTTCTCCTATGCTAGGCAGAAAAAAACTGAGCTGCTGGATGCAGTGTGAGGGGTTATAGTGACATCTGTTGTCCCCGGCAACAAGAGTTCAAGAGTGGTCCAGCAATGGGAAGGGGACCAGCATACAAAAACCTAAAGAGGATGTGCTAGAGTTTGAAGTTTACATGAATTGGTGCGTTCGCAATCTGGCAGCATTAACCTTGGCTGAAACGGAGCAAAAAAGTGCCCCTTGTCACAGGAAGTTACGCAGAGTAACCAAGCTAGTCGAGAGGTTGGTGCTTCCTGAAGCTCGTCTGCCAAAGAATGTGAGCAGCAGTGTCCCAATGAGAGGGATCAAGTAGTCCAGAGAAGCTAGCAAGGACCATTTGAGAGAGAGCAGTATCCCTTGGTAGTGGGTAAAAGCCAGCATGTTCCTAAGGAGTACAGATCTGTAGTTACCCCTAGAAACTGGGAACCCATTTTCCTTTCAATGGGTGCTGGAGGGTTGCAGTGTCGCCCTGTGACGGCATGGGAGAATTAGCCTCTGAAGATGTCATGGATAATAATAGACGGCGCACTCAAGTAAAGACTCTCAGCGAGCCGCTGAGAGCCTGAACCAGCTGCTCTGGACCCCTTCACAGCCCAGTGAGCGCTGGAGGGGCAGAGCAGTGACTGTCAGAGCGGAGTGGAGAACTGAGCGATCAGCAGTGTTTGATCTCTTAGTTATCATTGTAGAACTGTCAGGGGACAGATGCAGCATTGGATCAATGTTGCATCCACCTAGGTGAGTATAACCCTTTATTTTATTTTTTTCAAAAGCCATACTTCTCTTTGGGGGTGAAGAACTGTTGGAGACATCAGAGGTCTTTGCCGGATGCTGATGAGGAACAATTCTGCTAGGTGCAGTGGTTAGTAAAAAGCGTGGATACTGACTCAACCACTAGACCTCAGGAGAAGGAAGGGCCCAGAATAGACACAGCATTAACAGAGATTCTATCACTCACAAAGAGGTACAAGTTAAGGTACCCAAGGGAAACTGTGAGGGAAAAGTACTGATGGGACTGGTAACTATAATGTAATCATTCACACTGGTTTTCACATGTAATTGTTAAAGTGGATGTAAACCCTCACATATACCCAGTGAAGTGAACAACCTCAGATGATACACAGAGATGAAACAAATCTCCCTAAATGAGTTTTACATGCATCTCTGCTGTCTTCAGCTTGCTATACTCTTTAGAAAGTGAACATTGTGTTACAGATTTTTTCTTCCTGTTCAGCAATGGGTGTGGATTCTTGGTGCCACCCCTTGGGCTTCTTTTGCTGATCTTGTGTTATCGCGTGTTAGTAAAAAAATTGGTGAGAGACGATTCGTGCTTTTCAGCCTCGTGCTTTTCAGTTCAGCATGACGAATGTGCTATCTCCATTACGAACGCTAGTTTTACCAGAAGGAGCGCTCCCATCTCATACTTGATTCCGAGCATGCGCAATTTTTTTAAGACTCGGAAAAGCATACACACGACCGGTTTTCTCGTTGCAAAACAGGCCGACGAGAAAATAGAGAGCAGGTTCTCTATTTTTCTCGTCGAGATTCCCGGCAGTTTTCTCGACGAGAAACCATACACATGAACGGTTTTCTCGGCAAGAAAGCTCTCTCGGCAGTTTTCTTGTTGTTTTTTGATGAGAAACTCGGTCGTGTGTACGAGGCTTGAGAAAGAAAACATTGATAGGATTGGCAATTGAGAAGAATGTGAATAAGGTTTTGGTTGCTATGAGTAACCGCAAAAGGGTTGATGAACCCAAGGGAACATCAAAAGTGGTTGAAGGTGGCTCCAATGAAGGGAAAAGTGACTCTGTGTGTTCCCTAAAACTTCAGGACAGGGAGTTGGGGAGAGGAGATAGGAATTACATAGTATCCTCATAAAGTAAGGATAAGCCCAGGAACCCTGTGAGAAAAAAGAGAAGGCTGAGGATAGAGAACAGTAGAGATTTGGGGTAGGGTGAACCTGGAAACATACATGAAAAAAGGGTTGGGCCTACATTGCTGACAGCTGGCACAGATGTGTCCCAACCAAAAAGTCATGGGTTCATGTGTTTCGCCCTCCGGATCAAAACAAAGGGCGGGGGGGACTGTGGCAGTGCAAGACCCTGCCATTATGTGAATTTAGGTAGAAAGGACACAGGATTCTCAAAGTTACAGTTTGAGCGGCTCAGTTGTGTTTATTGTGAGTGGTGAAAACTCTGTTTTCTCTGGGTTTTGTAATCCCAGATTAGGCCTTGGAGTTTGAAGGTTCTGCAGTGCCTTGGGTGAGAAGAAACCTTCAATCCTGTGTCCGGGCTTTGCTAGATGCCTGCAGCCTGGGTGAACACACAGGTGTGCATGGTTGTTATAAACCCGGTCAGAGTGGCTCAAAGCAGTGGGAGTTGCAGTTGCTGCTGTGTGGAGACAGAGTCCTGTCAGGAGAGCTAGGAGTTCCTGCTGAAGACTACATCCCTTGTGAGGGAACAAATCACACAAGGGGGCGCCTCTAAATGTAATATTTAATATGTTAACCATGGTTTGATAAAGGAACCAATTGGTGCTTCATAACGCGTTACCAGAGCAACATGACCGTCCCCCAGGTGTGGTGTCACTTCCACATTCCAGAGTGGTTATGGAAGTCCTCCTCTACATTAGATGAGCAGCGACCCGGCTCGCACAATCAGGAACCTGGGTGACCCCTCTGTTGATACTACTAGATATGCACATTCTTATGGAACGCATGTGAGCGTTTATTTGGCTGCTCCATTAAAGTTCTTATAAATATTGCACTTAGAGGCCCCCCCCCTCCGTGTTTTTTTTTTGTTGTCTTACAGAGATCCTTTCCTGTCTCTGGGAGGAGCTGCCCAATTTGTGCTCTCTTGATACACCATTCCTTCCTGTGGATTTATGAACTATAATATGACACATATTACAATTGGTTTTATATAAGACTTTGGAAGTTTTACATGTTAATTGACAAGAGATTGCGCCATATACCTTTCTGTTGTTATCTCTTGTGAGTGGGATACCTTGCCCAAGGACTGGGATGGTCAGGACAGCTATGCGGGTCTGGAAGGCCAAGAGAGCTAAGGTGTCAATTGGGTCCAAGGAGCTGGAGGGAATATGGAGCTCTCTGGGCTGGAAACCCTTGTCAGGAGGGTCAGAAGTGAGCCTGTGCAGTAAGGTACTGCAACCAAGGCTAAGGGAGCCTGAGCAGCCTGTGGTCAGGAACTTTGCTTTAATTTAATAAAAGTGGGCTGCCAAGTGCTTAACTTTAGTTTCTATCTGAGATGGACTCGTACAACACATCTACCACAAGAGCTAAACATCCTCTATATATATATATATATAGATCCAGGGCTTTTTTTCAGCAGGAACGCAGTTCCGGCACCTCTAGCACTGAATGTATGTGATGTCAAGGCGTGCTGGGTTGTGCTACAGTGTCTATTGCTGCTGGGGGATCTAGTGTTGGTGGAAGGGATCTATTTTTGCAGGGGGAGGATCTATTGTTGCTGAGGAGGTATAATTTTGCTGACGGGACATCTATTGTTGCTGGGGTGGGTCTTATGTTCTTGGGAGAGTCAGTTGTTGCCTGGAGGGATCTACTGTTGAGGGAGAATTCTAATGTAGCTGACTGCTGGATGGTCTATCGATACTGTCTGCGGGGAGATCTTTTGTTGCTGCTGGGGGTCTGTTGTTGCTAGGGGGGTTTATTTTGTTGAGGGTGGTCTATTGTTGCCAGGGGATCTATTGTTGCTGGGGGTCTATTGTTGTTGGCTGCAGGGGATCTATTTTACTGCTTTTCTTGTTATCATTAACAAATTAAAGCGGCAGTACTGGGAGGTGGGTAGGGGGTGGGACAAAGGAACAGTGCTCAGAGGTAGGTAGTGGTGAAGACGGGGTAACTCCAAAAAAGGGAGAGTTCCTGCACCTATTCTCTGAGAAAAAAAACCCTGTGTATATATATATATATATATATATATATATATATATATATATATATATATATATATATTACACACAGTATCTCATCACAGTGAGTACACCCCTCACATTTTCAAAATATTTTAATATATCTTTTATTGTGACAACACTGAAGAAATGACACTTTGCTACAATGTAAAGTAGTGAGTGTACAGCTTGTATAACAGTGTAAATTTGCTGTCCCCTCAAAATAACTCAACACGCAGCTATTAATGTCTAAACCGCTGGAAACAAAAGTAAGTGCACCCCTAAGTGAAAATGTCCAAATTGGGCCCAAAGTGTCAATATTTTGTGTAAAAGGGGGGTTTTTCCGCGCTAACTCCCTGTACTAAAAACAAAACATATCCTGAGTGTGAATACACTAAGTGCAGGTTATATTGTAAAAACAAAAACAAAAGAAAAACGTGTGTGCATAAGTAATATTAACAAAAAACTAGCACAAAAAAATTGAATAAGACTATGACTGGTGCTGCAAATAAACCTTTGGCTGGAATACTCAGCCAAAAAACACATATGCATAAAAATAAAATATATTGCGCAACCCTGTAAAAGGCAAAACAAAGTGCCAAACAAAATATTGATGACCTGAAAAGAAGTGCAACTATATGAATATACACTTAATAAAGTCCAATTACTGATGCTGCTCCAGCAGCATACACATGAAAAGTTCAAACGAAAAAATCCATAGAAAAAAATATCACCAAAGTGTGTAAAAACACCAAAGTGTGTAAAAAGGACAGCAGATATGGATCTTCAAACATGGGTATAGACTTCAGCGGCAAAGAATGTATACACAGGAGGCTTACCAGAACAGATGGGTCCCTATTACGGGGACCAAACGGGCTCAGCAAAGAAAACCGATCAAGGTGTCAGCGATGTGATCCTATAGGTCCTCGCTCAGCTCCAACACTGGTCAGCAAACGTTGGTACTCCCCACAGTAGTGTGAACACTCGTCCAGCGTGATGTTGTTTTCAGAAGGAAAAATAATAAAGAGGATTTGGTAGATATGAGAAAGGCGTAGCAAAGATGGTGTTATTATGTCAAAAATGACGGTCTATTTGCAGTGGGTCACCAGGGTCCTCTAGTGCTGTGGTGTGGGTTCAGGCGTGTCCGGGATTAGATGTAGAGATCCGGCTTCCAGGGACAACAATCAAAAAAGGATTGCTGAGCTCCCAACGAAGGTAACCTATGTGTGGATTCAGTGTGTGCTGTCCTTGTGATTGAGTCAAGCAAATGGCCACCTTTATTTTCCAGCACTGCCCTAATCCTCTTGGGCATGAAGTTCACCAGAGCTTCACAGGTTGCCACTGGAGTCCTCTTTTGCTCCTTCATGATGACATCACGGAGCTGGTGAATGTTAGAGACCTTGCGCTCCTCCACCTTCTATTTGAGGATGCCCCACAGATGCTCAATAGGGTTTAGGTATGGATACATGCTTGGCTAGTCCATCACCTTTACCCACAGCTTCTTTAGCAAGGCAGTGGTTGTCTTGTAGGTGTGTTTGGTGTCGTTATGTTGGAATACTGCCCTGCGGCCCAGTCTCCGAAGGGAGGGGATCATACTCTGCTTCAGTATGTCACAGTACATGTTGGCATTCATGGTTCCCTCAATGAACTGTAGCTCCCAGTGCTGGCAGCACTCATGCAGCCCCAGACCATGATACTCCCACCATCATGCTTGACTGTAGGCAAGACACACTTGTCTTTGTGCTCCTCACCTGGTTGCTGCCACACACGCTTGACACCATCTGAACCAAATAGTTTTATCTTGGTCTCATCAGACCACAGAACATGGGTCTAGTAATTCATGTCCTTAGTCTGCTTGCTTCAGAAAACTGTTTGCGGGCTTTCCTGTGCATCATCTTTAACAGAGGCTTCCTTCGTGGACGACAGCCATGCAGACAAATTTGATGCAGTGTGCGGTGTATGGTCTGAGCACTGACAGGCTGACCGCCCCACCGCTTCAACCTCTGCAGCAATGCTGGCAGCACTCATGCATCTATTTCCTAAAGACCACCTCTGGATATGTCGCTGAGCATTTGCACTCAACTTCTTTGGTCGACCAGGCCGAGGCCTGTTCTGAGTGGAACCTGTTCTGTTAAACTGCTGTATGGTCCTGGCCACCGTGCTGCAGCTCAGTTTCAGGGTCTTGGCAATCTTCTTATAGCCTATGCCATCTTTATGTAGAGCAACAATTCTTTTTTTCAGATCCTTAGAGAGTTCTTTGCCATGAGGTGCCATGATGAACTTTCAGTGACCAGTAGGAGGGATTGAGAGCGATAACACCAAATTTAACACACCTGCTCCCCATTCACACCTGAGACCTTGTAACACGAACGAGTCACATGACACCGGGGAGGGAAAAATGGCTAATTGGGCCCAATGTGGACATTTTCACTTAGGGGTGTACTCACTTTTGTTGCCAGTGGTTTAGACATTAATTGCTGTGTTATTTTGAGGGGACAGAAAATTGACAGTTATACAAGCTGTACACTCACTAAAATAAACTGCAAGCAAAGATAAAAATTAGGTCCAGAAATAAATACAGCAGTCATGGGTTTTCCATGAAGACATGGCTGCATTGTATCAGTTCACTCTACTGCTTAAAATATATATTGTAGGCAGTAACCTAGAGTCCTGGAAGCATCGTATGCTGAGCCCTTTTCATTTGTAGGCTTGGTATTCCCAACTCTACCCGTTAAAGTGGAACTTTACCCATAACAACTTGATAACAATAATGTTCTTTAGCACGCAACACACAGTCCACATTAATAATTATGCCACCAAAATTTGTGTGTGCTGTAAATTGCTTGCAGCATTTCTCCTGTTTTTTTTTTTTCTGGAGGCTACCATTTTGCTGAAGCCCACAGCCCCTCAACAGCAGTAAATCATAACGTGGAACTAAACCTGTTGATATGCAGTTTGATAAAACAGTTACATTCTTGGAATGTCAGGATTGCCAACTGTCACATTTGCTTGTGTCCTCAACCAAACTGTCACCATCAAATTGCTGTCTCATAACTGATCACATGTGCAGCACAAGGGCAGTTGCAGATCAAATAGAAGCAGCTTCATTGGCTGTAAAAGATAGGAGGGTTTAAAGGGGTTGTAAAGGCAGAAGTTTTTTTTTATTGTAGTGCACAAACCCCTGTCTTTACCTGCATTTAATTAGGCTCCTCGCAGGCAGGGAGAGGCACACCGCGACACAAGCCCGTACCCTCCTGTGTGAGGAGGTTGAGCGGTGTTAGTTTTCGGGCCTGCCTGCGGCTGGAGTTGAATCCTCCCGAGGAGGATTCTCACCTCTACCATGAATAGATGCAAGTCCTTATCTTTCCCCAGTAATGTAACTGTCCACACCAACTGAAAGTCCAACTTCTATATTTATTTCACACTGGATAATAAATAGTCTCTTTAACAGCAGACGGGTTGGAACAAGACACAGGACAGCTTAGGTGGGAGGAGGTCCAGGCACAAACTCAAATGATTTCTTCAGACTGTTTAGGTTTCACAAACAGTTTTGGCACACAATCTCTGCCACTGACCGTGAGGTTGGTCTCTGCCACAGACCTGATGAATAAAAGTCACTGCCACTGACTTGGAGAACGGGTCACTGCCACTGACCTGGTGAATAGGGCCTTGCCCTATGAAGTCACTGCCACTGACTTGAAGCGAGTAGGGTCACTGCCACTGACCTGAAGAACTACCTTCTTGAAGTATTTGGCCCATGTCAAGGAGAAAACCATCCCTCCGGAGAGTTACCAGAGGCCCTCACCGTCACCACGACACTGCGCTGGGTCTTCGGAAAGGGTTACCTCCCTGGCCTCCTCATCTCAGATACGGGTCCCCTCGCAAGGCGGCACCCTGGGAGCTCTCGATCCCTAGCGGATCCCAGCCTAAGGTTGCTGGGCCCCGGGCCTTCAAATAGTACCTCACCCCAGACTGAAGGTGTCTGGGGTGGAACAGGAACTCCACCTCCGGGCCTAGGGCACCCGGAGATAACCCGCAACCCACCCAGGCCGAAGGCGACTGGGCGCAGACGAACCACACACACTCAGGCTGAAGGTGCCTGGGCGTGGACGAAGCCCTCAATGGAAGATGGCCGCCCCTTTTTATACCCTCTCCCGACAGGCACAGCAGGTTCTCCGCCCCGCCGCACTACTGCCAAGAGGGGACAAAAAAGACACAACCCTGCATCAGCGGCTCAACCCCGGCCCACGGGAACATCGCCACCTGTAGGCCACAGGGAACTGCACACCAACACCATCTCCCATGAACAGAAATGGTCCATAAACCCCAACAATCAGTGTGTCTGAGCCTAACTACCACTCAGACACTCCCCCCAAACCTAAAACCCCGCTACATTATCTTAATGCATTAAGATAAAAAGCCTTCTGTGTGCAGCAGCCCCCCCAAAACTTACCTGAGCCCCATCGCTGTCCAGCGATGTCCACGAGTGTCTTAGCCATCCGAGACTCTCCCTCCTGATTGACTGAGACATAGCAGCGAAGCCATTGGCTGCCACTGCTGTGAATCAAAGTCAACTAGCCAATCAGGGGAGAAAGGAGGCAGGGTCAGGGTTCCGTGTCTTAATGGACACAGGGAGCTGTGACTCAGCTTGGGTGCCCCGTAACAAGCTGCTTGCTGTGGGGGCACCGAACAGGAGGGAGGGGCCAGGATCACAGAAGAGGGACACAAGAAGAAGAGGGACACAAGAAGAGGAGGATCCAGGCTACTCTGTGCAAATCCACTGCAACAGAGCAGGCAAGTATAAAGTGTTTGCTGTTTTTAGAGAGAAAAAAACAAGTCTTTACAATCACTTTAATTCTGCTTTAAGGCTGTCAAGAGATCGGCCTACAAACTCAGCAGTGCTTAAAAATGCTTAAAATAGAGAGTAGCAGAGCCGGGTGAGACAGTGTGTTACTGGATTAAATAGTATAGGCACTCGTTTTTAATGTTTTATATAGCTACTGTATACCTGCAAAAGAGGCCAGGCTGAAGAGATCTAGCAGGACTTCATTTTCTGACTAAAGTTCCACTTTAATGGCCCGTGCACACGATCAGAATATCGAACGAAAAATGTCGTCCGAGGAAGAATCGTACGATAATCGGATCGTTAGTACAGAGCTTCGAGAGCCGATCATGACAGTTCATCCGATATTATTTTATCGGACATGCACGAAAATTTTCCTCATATGATACCAGATCGTACGATTTTCATTTAGTCAGTACAGTTGTCGTCCGAAAATACAATACAAATACATCACAACACATGACGTCACTTCCGATTTTTTTTTTCTGTCGTAAGAGAATTTTCGTGACTTTAATAACCTATTTAATTTTACTTAATATTCAGATCGTGTGTACGGGGCATAAATGTTCTTTGCTATCTCAGAGAAATTAAATCTGTACAGCACACATTTGTTAAAGGCCACTGCTTGGTATAACCTGTTGCAATAGAAAACATAAAACTTGGAATACAGTAAATTAAGTGCCCATCCTGACTTTAGCACAGTTGCATGGAAAACATAAGTAGTGATTTAAAGTGGTTGTAAAGGCTAAAGTTTTTTTTACCTTCATGCATTCTATGCATGAAGGTAAAAAAATTCAGTGTGCAGCACCCCCTTCAGCCCCCCTTATACTTACCTGGTCTTGATCCAGCAATGTGCACGAGACCCGAGGCTCTCCTGGGTCTCTTCCTCCTGATTGGCTGAGATGCAGCCGCAGCCATTGGCTACCGCTGCTTCCAATCACAGGCAGTGAGGCAGGAGCAGAGGGCAGGGCTGAGCCACGCTCTCTGTGTTTCATGGACGCAGAGAGCCGGCTTGGGAGTGAGCAGGCACAAGTGTCCCCACAGCAAGCAGCTTGCTATGGGGGTACTCGGCAAGGGGGGAGGGGCCCAGAACACTGGCGGGGGGCCCGAGAAGAGGAGGATCAGGGCTGCTCTGTGCAAAACCACTACACAGAGCAGGTAAGTAGGACGTGTTTGTTATTTTTTTTTTAAATAAACATTTTTCCTTTACAATCACTTTAAGCATAGAGCTTGTCTTTAAAATATATTTTAAAGAAATTGATAGATATAGTGGAAAAAGAAGTGCTGCAACACGTAATGGAATGTATAAAAAAAGCATTATAATGACATACAGTACTAGCATCATCTGAACACAATTAAAGTCAACTTGGCATACAGAATAGAGTATGACTAATGATATGCCACACCATTTGTTTCAATTAAAGTCCTTCCCTTCTTTTATATGTGGTTTTTTTTTTTATTCTTTATTCTATACAGATATTAGAAAGGAAAAGATGGTCTGAAATGCCAAAGTATGTCTACATGAGAAGGCCAACATTTGACCCTATTTTGATTAGTAGCTTACTACATATGAGGCAAAGGAGAATATGAGGACTAGTTTGTGATGTCATATGCTACGTTCTAAATAAATACAGCTCTCCAATGTTCTTGTGTTTATTGTTAGAACATAATTCATCATATAAATCATTCCCATGTCTGATTTTTCAGAGGTGCAACAAACTTAAGCTGCAATTATATAGCACTGTGAAATCACACATGGATAATCACAGATTAATGCAATAGCTGAATGGAGATTCTGGTAAGCACAGTTCTAAATTCATAATACATTTTTCACAGGGTGTATTTTTTTAAAATGACCCTGCAGAATACGCAGGAAATGAGAAGTAGACCTGTCTGGAAAGAAACACTGCATTAAAATACGATGGTGAAGGAGGACTGGGAGGTTCTTTCTGAACCACTGGGAACTGGGAAAATATTAGGCAATTTTCACAATCCCTGATTTGTACTGGATGTTCAAAAGTTTAAGTTGTACTGTAAATTAACTTTTTCAAACAAACATTTCATAACAATCTGTGGTATGGTTTTTGTCAGTGTTAATTGAAGCACATTGACTTCAAACACTACACTATATTAAAAGCATCTTTGGTATCCAGCATGTATGAAAGCAAAAGTTTTGTAAAAAAAAGACAGTATCAGTACTATCTGCGCCCTGTTGCATTTTGCATGGTTTTATTCTAATTGGACCAGAAAAAACTGACATTTGGCACAGTTTGCTAGTCACCGATGCCAAGTCACACCAAGAAAAGCTAAAGATATTGCTGTAATCTTTATGTTTTATGGTAGAAAATTAGTGCAAATAAGCTTCTTTTATCCTAGAGACCCTGTCCCTATATGGGCAGTATGGACTAGGAGGAACATCTGGTGTAATGTTTCCACGTACATCTTGGTTAATTTGGCACTTGCCAGTCTCTGATGAATGTTCCAACAGGTCCTAACAGGGCTAATGTAATTATAACATTATGAAGCCTGGGTAGTCTGGAAGCTGTTTGTTGAGGTTTGGACCAGGGAGAAGTTTTATGTTTAGGGAAGCCTACACTATGTACTTTTTTTGCGTCTTTCCACAATCTTTAGTAGCCTCACATTTTTGAAATTCAACTCACTTTGTATTCTCTAATACAGTGACATTGTTTTGAATATGCACAATTGTACTGCATTGGTGTTTCCTGCAGTGTCTACATAACCTTTGGTTCACAAAGGTTCTTGTATTTTATGCTAAGCACGTTATGATTGTCATGGATGAGGGTACCAAGTGTACAGGGATGAAAGAGGCTGGAAGATACACGAGATCCATAGTGCATCCTACATATTAGACTAGCACATTGGAAAATTGTTGCAATGACCCAAAGTTCCCTGATCCGGAGACGGGTAACAACATGCTTCCACCAGATGCCAAGGGGACATGTGACTCGGGCTCCTTGTTTGATAAAGACGAATCAGGCGAGAGTTTATTTTGGGAAGATAAAACCACATCACAGTCTGGAATACCACTGGCATAAAATCTAACTGGCTGGATGTACACAGACCGATAAAACTCTTGCTTGTAGCATGCCACCAGCTGTAGTTTTCAGCTGACTGGTCTGTTAGGCAACCATACACACAAATACACATACAGAGATCCCGGTCTGACAGATGTGCCAGTTTACACATGGACAACTAATCTGCATTAAATTGGCAGTCGCACAATGCAATTTCATACAAATCAACAGTGAAGTAATACCTAGCTTACAGACACAGGTAACATAATGCACCAGTCTGTCTAGGAGTTTACATTTGCAGCTTGGTACACAGACAGCAGTGTTCATTTTATAATTTTATAATTTAATATACTTAGGTGGACAATGCATAGAAATCTGAACAAAGGAAAATTACAAAGAAGAAAAGGGATATACAGACATTTGGCTATATGCCATAAAATGTTGTATTGTTTTATCCGGTTGGAAGAATGCTGGAAAACTATAAACAAGTCTTAAATGCACTCTCCCAAATGAATTCAGTGTTATAATATGTAAATCCAGAGTGTGAAGGGTTTACAAGCTCAGGGCTGCAGTAGCAGCCCTGAGCTTGTATTTGTTTTCTTCAGCCATCTCCTGGCTGTCTATATATATATATTCTGGCAGTGTTTTCCCACCCTGCTAGACCCCTTTCCCCACCGTGGTTCCCAGGCTCTCACTCTCTTCCTAGGGCCATAACAAAAGGATAAACAGCTAATGAAACACAATCTGTGCTTGATTAGCTGTGGTGTAGTGCAGGGGAGACAATGGGCGTCTAATAGACCAACCACCAAAAGCTTGCCAAATAAATTCTCCTGCTCCTGACAATCACAGAGATAACACGTACGTGTGCTTTATTTGTTCTTTCTACCAGTAGTAGGGCCAAGAAAGAATAGTACACATTTTGTTTTTGTTCTACCTAAAACACACTGGCACTAACAGTAACGCTCGCTTTTGACGCTCGTGTTTTTTTCTGCCTAATTCTGACGCTGAGGAACGCACTGGCCCTGGGTTTTTTTTACAGCTTACAAACGCCTATGCTCTTTACAGCTCAAAAACGCCTAGGTGGACATGAAGCTATAGACTAACATGGACAGGCGTTTTTAAGCTGTAAAAAACGCTCAAAAACGCGGCTGAAAAAACGCCCGTGGGCATGAGGCCTTAGGCAGAAAAAACCGCGAGCGTCAAAAAACGCGCAAAAACGCGCACTAACGCGCGGTCGCGTTTTTAGCTCCGACGTTTTTTTTTTTTTTTTTCAAAAAAAAAAAAAAAAAAAATTATTTACAATAACATGGACAGGCGTTTTTAAGCTGCAAAAAACGCAGCTGTAAAAACGCCAGTGGGCATGAGGCCTTACTGATACTATCCATTAACACTCAAACCAAATGAAGCCCTGATCTGATGAATCTTTTTTTTCAATAAAACTTTTTTGTATAGACTTCTCTAGTAAGCAGGAAAAGATACATTGTATCTTTTCCTACTGGCTAGAGGGGAGGTATTTTGCTTCTCTTCGTCACATAGGAGAAACAACACAGGAACGGGCTATAGAGTGAATGATCACGGTGATGGGCAATCACAGCCTAACACAGTAATCCTGCGATCAAGAGCTGGCTCTTCTGGTTCTCAATCATTCGTACAAGACTCTGGGCTGTCTGGTCAAACTACATGCCCAATCAAAGTGCATGATCACGCACACTTCCAGCACAAACACAGGAACACATACATGTGGTGCCCAGGATTAAAGCCCATTTTCTAGACGCTGCATATATGTGTTACATGGCCGTAAAGGGGTTAAAGGCAGTGTACACTTTCAAATGTTTTTGTTGTTTTACCTAGGTATTAGTATATTTATATTCCTTATGTTATTTGGTTGCCTTAAAACAGAGCTCTAGGCACCTTCAGAAAAAATTGTGATGGAATGGACTGAGAGATCCATGAGCTCTACAGCTGTGTATTGTAAAAGGAAGAAAGTGGCACAATGGGACTTGTAGTGCCTTCACACGTGGAAAAATACAAAGGTTTGCTACACCTACTAGTAGGGGAGCACATAGGTGCTAAAGGGCATGCTGGGACTTGTAGTGTCGGGACACCTGGGATACTCCAGTTTTCTATACCTACCTGAAAGCAAAAGTATGGTGGAGGAGGCACATAGTTGGCCCTGCATGGCTGCAAAAAGTAGATGATGTGGATAAGATAGCTCAGTGTGACTACATGACTGTGAAAGTTGTGTTGGCATGTGGTGAGATTTTGAAATAGAGATCCTAGCAGTTTGCTGCCATGCATCTGTGAGAGCCATGAGGAAACCAGCTTGGGCCCTGGGGGTAATTGGTAAGTGGACATTTTGTATACTAGACCCCCCCACCCCTCTTTATCCCCTACATCTCCTCACCCCCCCTTTCTATCTCTCCCCCTCCCCTGTCCTTACCCCACCCTTCTATCTCTCACCCTCCTCCTCCTCCCCCTCCCTCACCTCTCTTGCCCTCCTAACCCTCCCTCTCTCCTCACATTTTTTCTCTGTGCTTTTTCTCTCTCCCTACAACCCCCCACCCTGACTGCTGCACTCTATATGCTATGTTGTGTAATACTTACTCCTGACTTCTGCACTCTACATTACAAAGTTCTGATCAAAGTGATCAATGTCTCATCAGTTGCTGGTTTAAATAATGTTGATCTTGAACTACTTCCTGCCTGCGCTATAGCTGAAAGATGGCTACAGCGTGGGCCTAGTTTGCCAGGAGGGCATCCATGGACATCCTCCCATGATGGCTGTGCCCACACGCCCCCTGCAGTGCTTTGTGATTGGCAAGTCCTTCAGACTCAGCTGATCACAGATCGGGGTAAAGGGCCAATCACAGCAGCCCTTTAAAACGTGATCAGCTGTGTCCAATGACTGTTGATCACAGTCAGGATCAGGATGTAAACAGGACAGATCAGGATGTAAACACAAGCTGGTTAGCGGCTTTTCTTTCCCCATGTTGACAGTGTAAGGAGAAGAAGAAGAAAGCTGATAACCAGCTTGTGTTAAAGGGACATCGACACTGATAACCAGGGTGCTGATTATCAGTGTCCTGATTATCAGTGCAGTCCCACCAATCAGTGCTCATCAGTGCCACCTATCAGTGCTGCCAATCAGTGCCCATCATTCTTCCCTCATCAATGTCACTCATCAGTGCTGCCTACCAGTGCAGTCTCATCAGTGCCCACCAGTGCCACCTCACCAGTGCCCATCATTGTAGCCTATCAGTGTTGCATGACCGCGCAATTGTCATTCAAAGTGTGAGAGCGCTGAAAGCTGAAAATTGGTCTGGACGGGAAGGGGGTAAAAGTGCCCAGTAGGCAAGTGGTTAAAGGCTGGTCTCCAGGTTTTAGTGAACTGAATATAGTTCATTTAAACCAAGTTGGTCCAAATGAACTACCACATTTATCAGCGTATAACACGCACCTTCATTTTAAGAGGGAAGTTTCAGGAAAAAAAAGTTTTTTAAATAAACAACTTTATAGCAAAATAAGGGTCAGTGCCCATCAATGCAGCCTGATTAGTGCCCATCTGCAGCCTCCTCATCTCCCACCAATGCAGGCTGATCAATGCCCATCTCCCATCAATGCAGCCTGATCAATGCCCATCTGCAGCCTCAATGCAACCTGATCAATGCCCATCTGAAGCCTGATCAATGCCCCTCTGCATCCTCAATGCAGCCTGATCAATGCCCATCTGCAGCTTTAATGCAGCCTGATCAATGCCCATCTGCAGCCCATCGCCCATCAATGCAGCTTGATTAATGCCCATTTGCAGCCTCACCATCTCTCATCAATGCAGCCTGAACAGTGCAGGAAATCACTGAGCTGTCACTCGTTCTCACTCGGCAGTCTCACACACAGTCCTGCCTCCGCTATCGGCATTGGACCAGCTCCTGTGATAGACAGAATACTGGTCCAATGCTGGTGGCGGAGACGGGACTGTGTGCGTGACGTGAAAGCCGAGTGAGAGCCGAGTAAACAAGAGATGACGGTTCAGTGAATTCCGGTGGTGCTCATCCCCCTTCTTCCCCTCCAAGGTACACTATTGGCGTATAACACGCACCCGTGATTTGCCCCCTATTTTCAGGGGAGAAAAGTGCGTGTTATACGCCGATAAATACAGTATTTATTTCACTCACAGATGCAGAAGCTGTGTGCGAAGTATAAGCGGTATGTAGCCTAAGCTACATATAGTATACAGTGCTGTATTCTGACAGTGAGAAGGGAACTTCCTGTCCCACTCCCAGAACAAAATCTAGTCGGCTGATTGCTGTTTGCTTATTCACAGGGAGCTTTGTATACTTTGAATGAATACAAAGTTTGCTGTGATTGGCTGAGGTGGAGATCATGATGTCATCCACCCACCCCTCTGCCTCTTTTAGCCATTTAGAGGAAGCTTCATATCCTTCGTTCTGATGTTTTTGTGTGCTTGCTAGACGGTCATGTGTGGCTTAGTAATTACGAGTATTTTGTGAGTACAAAGACTTGTTATAAGTATTTATGTTATTGTTAACATATCATTATAGTAAAGATCTGTTTTGTCAATAAAAAAAAAAAATTGTGGGTCATTGGCAACCCTGTCAATGCACAACTTATATAGGCGAAACACAAGGTGCAGGTAGGAAGGTTTCTAATGGCTTTAACCACTTCCCGCCCTTCATATAGCAGAAAGATGGCTGGAAAGTGGTTTCATTATACTGACCGGGCGTCATATGACGTCCAGCAGTATAAGCCGCGGGGCATAGGCTCTTTACCGTGTGATCAGCTGTGTCCAATCACAGCTGAGCACATGGTTACCAGGAAGTGCCCTTATTGTCTTTTCCTCTACTTGCGCCTTGTCAGCGATTGGCGGCTCTCCTGACAGGGGATCTGCACTGATTATCAGCGCATTGATGATCAGTGCAGACCCATCGAGGATGCCCACCAGGGATGCCAATCAGTGCCCACCAGTGATGCCAGTCAGTGCCTCCTAATTAGTGCTGCCTATCCATGCCATCTCTCAGTGCCGCCTATCAGTGCGCACCAGTGCCACCTATGAGTGCCCATCAGCGCCACCTATCAGTGCCCATCAGTGCTGCATACAAGTGCCTCATCAGTGCCTGTTAGTGCAGCCTCATCAGTGAAGGAGAAAACTTGCTTGTTTACAATATTTTATAACAAAAAACAAAGAAAACTTTTTTTTTATTTTTTTTTTTAATTCAGTCTTTTTTTATTTGTAGCGCAAAAAATAAAAAACCCAGTGGTGATCAAATACCACCAAAAGAAAGCTCTAATTATGGGAACAAATGTTAGTTTGGGTCCAATGTTACATGACCGCGCAATTGTCAGTTAAAATGCGGCAGCGCTGAAACTTGAAAATTGGGCTGTGCAGGAAGAGGGTAAAAGTGCCCTGTATTGAAGTGGTTAAATGAATAAAATAAACACATACCTGCAATGCAAACATGAGCACATATATGTTATATTTTGCAGAAAATGTTGGAGTGAGAGCAATAATTCAAGGTCTCTAATGCCGCGTACACACGACCGTTTTTAATGTCATTGAAAAAACCGATGTTTTTCTCGACGTGATTCTTCTCAAGCCTCCCTTGCCTACACACTATTGTGAAAAAAAATGCTTGAGCAAAGCGGGGTGACGTACAACACGTACAACGGCACTATAAAGGGGAAGTTCCATTCGGATGGCGCCACCCTTTGGACTGCTTTTGCTGATCCTCGTGTTAGTAAAGTTTGGTGAGAGACGATTCGCGCTTTTCAGCCTCGTGCTCTTCAGTCAGTTACAGCGTGATGAATGTGCTATCTCCATTATGAACACTAGTTTTACCAGAACGAGCACTCCCGTCTCATAACTTGCTTGTTGAGCGTGCGCGTTTTTTTTCACATTGTTAAAGCCTACACACACGGCCGTTTTTCGCGACGAGAAAAACAACGATAAAAAATAGAGCATGTTCCAAATTTTTAATGCCCATTTTTCACTTCGCGAAAATTGCTCTGGAGCCTACACACGATCGTTTTTAATGGCCAAATAAAAAAAAATCATTTTTCTCGTCATGAAAAACAGTCGTGTGTACGTGGCATTATTTATGGTTTATTATAAACTGATGAGTTCTAAAGGCATTTATAGTGTTGCTTGTTGATAAATTTGAGCATCATAGTTTTTTGCTACTCTTCTGGCACACACAGGTTTGAGGCTTGATACATTTATCTATTTAGGCTACACGTTCTCATCTTTAATTTCATACCACTTTATTGGGAATTACACTGCGTTTGTGTGCAACAAAATCCATTCTAGTTGGGGTTTATTTCCCTGAAAAATCTTTTATTCTACAGGACCTCTGCTTGCTGAAAATATATACTGTAATTCTATTGTTTAATGTAATCTATGCCCAAAAATGCAGATTTTAACATGCAAAAAAAACATCTAGGAGGGTAATTATTTAATTTATTGAGGAAAGTTGTGGGATGGACTTCTCGCATTTCGGCCAGTCATATTTTGAGGTGTTATCTCACCTGTCTTCTGAAGTGACCATACGTTAAATGGACCACAGGGTTCCGATGGCTGGGTTGATGTTGGGTTTGCCAACATCATTGCATCAACCCAACTGAAACAAGTCCACATGCTGCATTGATGCCAAGAGTAGGCCACATATAACCTTTTTGTTGGTGGCTCTGTACAGCCAGAATAAAAATACACATAGCTCACAATGCATACTATCAGAGGGGATATGTTGCATCTCCCTGCGACTAATATTTGGAACCGTATTAGAGATTAAACATAATTCCACTGCGCTTAAGAAAATGAGTGTTGCAGCAGACAGTCCGGTTCCTCCTATATGCAATGGTGAGGGGACAGCTGTCCTCCCCTTATTTGAACATAAGTCTACAGGATAAGTCAGAGGAACATTATCAGCTAAGTGTTGCCCCAATCTCCAGGCCCAAAATTGGTCTATTCAAATTTACAATTACGAACATTTGCCTATTACTCTGACCACTAAATTAATCAGCACATCTGTGTACTACTGACCACTGAAAATATAAAATGGCTGCGAGATCAGCTTATTTCTATATTTTTATACGACATCTAATGTACAGGGAGCCTAAATGGGTCAGGCAATGAATCTACATTGAGCGTTCTGCCTAGTGGAACAGACCATCCCAGGAGTGGCCATTTTTTCACAGAGCTTTAGGTCATACTCCTCAATTGACACCCCAGGACCAACATTCTGTCTTTTCCAAATCTGGATGAGATTAAGGGATCTGCAGGCCATTACAAGAAAAGAGCCTGAAGGGGGGGGGGGGGCCTGGGGCACTTTATGATAGGCCAAAAGCAGGTAGGGTCAATAACATTCCCTCTCTATTCCCTGAGATTCCACAAAAAAGTTCCATTGGTCTGTGGTTCGTAGAGACTTGCCATGATATGCTCAATCTGCATCTTCTGACAAAGGCATTGTATCAGGACAGACAATTTGCATGTTGAGATCTCTGAGAATCTGACGGGGAAAACAGACACAAGGACAAATTTTCACTAGTGCACCTTGTCTGCACAGATGAAGTTCAGGGCTACTGCCTTCAAGCATGAAGCAGCATCATCTACTATGGTGGGGATGAAAGATTCTCTGACTTGCTGGGTAAGGATAATGGCCAATAATGTCTACTGTCCCCATTTTTAAATGGGCAGAGGCTTCAGTAGGGCCCTGTTTGTGTCTCCAGTCTTGCTGACTCACTGACAAGCAACACAGGTCTGGCAAATATTAGCGATGTCAGTTCCCAAGTGTGGCCAGTAAAAGTTGCAAGCAAGATGGGCCTCTTTTTTTTTATCCCCAAGTGCTTGGCAAGAGAAGCCTCATGAGCGATCTACAAGAGCTGCTCATGAGACTTGTTGGGTACAACCAACTTGTGGTCTAACACCCTTTGGTCAGATGGCTCAGAGGTAATGATCTTTCGGTGTAGCCCCCCTGTTCTCAATATACCCTCATCCTGTCATCCATCCCTGGCTGGTGGTCTGTGAGCCAAACCCTCTGGGCCAGGTTCAGAGGGGTCTAAACTGGTGCGACTGCCCCCCTCCTTAAAACAGTAGTGGTAGTCAGAAGCCAGTTCAAGGAGGACTGGTGGGTGCTGTGGTTCCCTACTGTGGCAGAGGGAGTGTCTGCATTGTATATATCATGACAATGTACATCACACAATGTCATCAGTTTTGGATTCCATCCAGTTAAGTTCCACTCCAAGCCTTGCTCCAGAGATCCCCTGGCACACAGTCATTCACCCACTGACCTTCCTCAGAATTCCCCTCTAAACAATACCTTAGGTGAATCTGAGGCCTGGATAGGTAGGTTCCAGGGGGGGTTGAACTTGGCTCAAACCAGGCTACCAACTGCCCTATATCAGCACACATTAGTGGGGTAAACATCTCATTAGTGGGATTCCTCTTCCAGACCCCCCCCCCAGTCTATGTAAACACAGGCAATGGGTACTGTTTGGTTGTTATGCCCAAGGGCTTTGACTGCCATTATGTTTTTTGGAAATAAGATTATCAGAGCTTACAAGCTCACGATGCACTAAGGTCACCTCCAACTCAGTGTCCCTTAGGCCAGTGGTAACTTTGTCACTGGCTTTAAAAGGCTGCAGAATATTTGAGAGACCTCCCACATTCCTGGAAGCACATAAAATTGCAAGTACTATGATGGATAGCTTGGAGGGTGAGACTTATTTTTCTCACACTTAGATGACACACCTTGTTGCAAACAAAATATTTGCAGGTGTCCACAGGTGATGGTTTGGGCTTTTGATGTTCTGGGTGCTTTGGACCTCTGGCTGTCCTAAGAGGAGAGCCCAGTTGCTTTTCCTCCTTACTAGTTGGCTGTAGTAGTCCTGCATCAGCAATTTACACTGATTTATCCTCTTGGGCCCTCAGTTCAGTACAAACTGCCAGACATATGTGGAGGAACGGCTCCTTAATCATCAGCTCCTGCAGGGTATCAAACGTGCTTATAGACAGTTCCTTTAGCCATTTCTGGAAATCAGCCCATAAACTGCAATCAAGGTCCATGTAGCTGTCATTAGGACCTTGTTGCAATGTCCTGAAACAGTTGCAGTACACCTCGGACATGAGGTGGTACCATTTATTAGTGACTGCATTGAGTCTTCTTCTTGGTCATCTGTAAGACTCAGAAATACGTTGAGGGCCTTGCCCCTCAGCCCTGGTGCAAAGTACCTTGCCCCAAACCAAAAATGTAATGTATTGCAGCTTAGATGTAGTGGCTGCATTCGTTTTATTTTTTTTAAGCTTTTTTCCTCATCTGTTTTCATCTGGTGATCTGGCCAGTAACACACCTCTTGTATAGCAGTGACCCCACTTTGGATGAAGGAGAACAGGGGCATCTTTGGACAATAGTATTGTCAGTCCGGGGGAAGGGGAGTGTTAGATATACTGGAAAATTTAGATACACTAACAAAATTGAAGTCAAACTCCAGCTCACACTGCAGTTACACAAGCAGTTACAACAACAATTCTTTCTCCCTTTAGAAAAAAAAGGTTTTACATGAATAAAAAAGAATCATTGTAAGAACTCCTTTCACTAGGTCCAAAAGCGGTCTATTCATATTTAACCACCTCCCGCCCGGCCTATAGCAGAATGACGGCGGGGCGGTGGTTCAGTTATCCTGACAGGGCGTCATATGACGTCCAGCAGGATAACAGCCGCCACGCGCATGTGGGAGCGCGCATCGCGGCGACCGGTTGTGCGGTGTGTCAGACCGATCTCGGTAAAGAGCCTCTGATGGAGGCTCTTTACCACGTGATCAGCCGTGTCCAATCATGGCTGATCACAATGTAAACAGGAAGAGACGTTGATCGGCTTTTCCTCACTTGCATCTGACAGACACGAGTAGAGGAGAACCGATCGGCTGCTCTCCTGACAGGGGGGTCTGTGCTGATTGTTTATCAGCGCAGCCCCCCCTTGGATGCCCACCCAGGACCACCAGGGATGGCCACCACACTGGACCACCAGGTATGCCACCCTAGACCACCAGGGATATGCCAATCAGTGCCCAGGCAGCTGCCAATCAGTGCCCAGGCAGCAGCCAATCAGTGACCATCCGCAATGCCTGCCAGTGCCACCAGTGATGCCTATTAGTGTAGTCTATCAGTGCCAGCCATCAATGCCGCCTTTCAGTGCCCATCAGTGCTGCCTATCATTGCCGTCTATCAGTGCCACGTATAAGTACCCATCAGTGCAGCCTTTCAGTGCCCATCAGTGTCATCTATCGGTGCCCAACAGTGCCACCTATGAGTGCCCAACAGTGTTTCATATCAGTGTCACCCACCAGTGTCGCCTATCAGTGCCTATCAGTGCCGCCATATCAGTACCCATCAGTGCAGCTTATCAGTGCCCATCAGTGAAGGCGAAAACGTACTTATTTATAACAGAAACAAAGAAAATTTTGGCCAAGGTTAACATGTATTCATCTGGGCTTGTGTACAGGTTCTCTGGGCCTTAGCAAGCTATTCCGGATCCGACCAAAAAAGCTTCATAGCTAAACGGTCGGTACCCGGGCCTTGCAGAGAAGAGCAGGGTTTTGCCTGTAATGCCTCTCTTAGGAGGGCTGGACCCTGGGATCCAGAGCTCTGGTCATACCCAAAACCAAGAGGCTATCTGTGCAGGGTGCTATACAGGTCCAGGGGAGTGGAATCCTTGGGAACCCGGTCCCTGAAGGTCTAGTACAATGCCTGCCGTGAGAGGTGAAGTTTGGGCTTCTGTGGACCAAACAAAGTCCTGCGGCGGGGAAAAGGTAAGTGGGGGCCCCTCAGGAACTTGGTTCTATTGAGGGGACCCCCAAGCCTAATATGTCTTTCTGCCTGTTACCTAAAGGGTATTCCCACTAATAGCTGTATATGCCTAAGAAATCCTAGAAATGTTTTTTCATAAGGGAAGTTTTAAAAAAACTGTAAACCTGGAAATGTTTTTCATAAAGGAGGTTTTAAAAAAAAAAAAAAAAAGACAAAAGTGCGGTACCTGTGTTTGTCCACTAGAGGCCGCTGTGGAACGTCTTTTTTCTTGGGACTATTCCTTCCATGGTGAAAGTCCAGGCAGATGAGTGAGCTCTCTATCAGGGAAGCTGCATTCCTCTGTCATGCTGCCAAGTAGTTTCCTTCCATCCCCGAGTCCTGGTAAAACAGGGACCCTGGCTCCTCTCCCTACATGGCGCCAAGAGCGCACACGTGCGCGCGCGCGCGCACACATGCTTTCTTTTTATAAGGTTTAGCTTCAAAAAAGGGGGCGGAGCCTGGCGGATGACGTGCTCTGTGCGCCCAGCGCTTCTGCGCATGCGCGGGCGTCCCAGCAAGATAAAAGGACTCAGTCCACGCTGCTTGCTATGGACACAGAGCATGAAAAGGAGCTGGTAGCATGGTATAGAGGCTTACAGCGGGCGGTTGATACAGGCATCCCCAGAAAGACGCATTAGTAGACACCCACTGATGTACATAGCAGCAAATTGCATTAGACTATTTCAGTAAGGGGTGTATTGCGGCTGGAATACTTCAGCTTTGAACTAAGGAATATGCCGCCTAAAAAACTCAGAGATATACCTCTCAGGAAGTGTAGGGGGTCTCCATCGGGCTCTGAGGATCTGGAGCAGTCATCTGCACCCTCCTCCCCTGAGAAATCAGAGGTTAATACCCATAAGGAACCCCCGGGAGTGCCAGGTACTGCGGCTGTCCTCAGTCCACCTGCTCCTGCATATATAACAGAGGAGGTTTTTTCCTCAACTCTGGAGGGATTGGAGCAGAGATTGGCTGCATTGATCGCTTCTTCTCTACAGGAAAGAAAGCGCGCCAGATCTCCATCACCTCCATTAGAGTGCCTGTTGGCAGAGCAACAGTCCCAGGAAGGGACCGACCTACCTGAAGGGGATCAGGAGGAGGTTAGCTCTGTTTTTGAGGAATCGACAGTAGATGAACCATTTTCAGCATCACAGACTGAAAGATTGTGGGTCCAGACCCTAACTGACATGGTTCGATCTGCATTTAAAATGCCTCCTGTTGAACCATCAACTACTGCTGTCTCCTCATTGGGGTCGCTAAAAGCTCCCCAGGTTAATTGCTCCTTTCCAATACATCCATTATTGGAAGGACTTATATACCAGGACTGGGAACATCCTGATAAACTATTTGTTCCGCCTAAAAGGTTTCCGGTGATCTATCCCATGGAGGAAAAGTTCACCCAGAGATGGAATGTTCCTACGGTGGATGCAGCCATCTCTTCTGTGAACAAATCACTGACATGTCCAGTAGATAATGTTCAAATGTTCAAAGATCCAGTGGATAAAAAATTGGAATCTTTATTAAAATCTGCTTTTTCCACAGCAGGGGCTGTTACACAGCCAGCAGTGGCAGCTATTGGGGTCTGCCAAGCTTTAAAGGATCAAATGAAAATGGTCCTGAGGGATTTGCCAGACCAACAGGCCCAGGCTCTGGCTGATCTGCCTAGAGCATTATGTTTTGCGGTTGACGCCATCAAGGATTCTATCCATCAGGCCTCCCGCCTCACGCTGTCTTTGGTACATATGCGTAGGCTTCTGTGGCTCAAAAACTGGTCTGCTGAAGCTCCCTGTAAGAAGCTCTTAGTTAGCTTCCCATTTCATGGGGAACGCCTTTTTGGCGAAGACCTGGATAAGTATATCCAGAAGATTTCCAGTGGTAAAAGTACTCTCTTACCGAGTAAGAAGAGGTCTAGTGGTCCATCTTTTAAGAGGACTACCTCTCCTATCCCTGCGACGTCTGCTACTAAGCAGTTCCGACGGCCTCCTCGGTCAAACTCAGGAGGTAAAAATCAGGGACAGCCACAGGGTAATAAAAAGCCCTGGATCCGAAGAGGTACTAAACCAGCCTCCAAGTCAAGCCTATGAAGGGCTGCCCCCACTCAAACGGGTGGGGGGAAGACTTCAGTTGTTCACAGAGACCTGGCGGGAGACGATCAAAGACAGATGGGTGCTCTCCGCAGTAACTCTGGGATACAAGTTGGAGTTAAAAGAGTCTCCTCCGTCCCATTTTATGTGGTCAGGCATGCCAAGAGACCCTCTGAAAAGACGGTCTCTCCTATTGGCGTTAGAACAACTATTGCTCCAAGGAGTAATTATGGAGGTTCCTATGGAAGAGTGGGGGTTGGGTTTCTACTCAAACCTTTTCACAGTCCCGAAGCCAAACGGGGACATAAGACCCATATTGGACCTAAAGAGTCTAAACAAATTTCTAAACGTCCGGTCTTTCCGGATGGAGTCGATCCGATCGGTCACCGCTGCCCTACAAGGGGAGGAATGGTTAGCCTCGATCGACATCAAAGATGCTTACTTGCATGTTCCCATCTTTCCAGGTCATCAAAAATTCCTACGCTTTGCAGTAGAAGGGCGCCATTTTCAGTTCAGAGCCTTACCATTCGGTCTGGCCACAGCACCACGAGTGTTCACAAAAATTCTGGCCCCACTGTTGGCCGATCTAAGAACACGGGGTGTAACGATAATGGCATACCTAGACGACCTGTTGTTGATGGACCACTCAGTTGCCAAGCTAGAAGTGGTAATTATCGATACAATCAAGTATCTAGAATCTCACGGTTGGGTCATCAACCTGGACAAGTCAGCCCTACAGCCAGTGAAAAACCTGGTATATCTAGGGCTACGGCTGGATTCAGACCAGAGGAAGATTTTCTTACCTCTAGACAAGGTATCCTCTTTGAGGGGCTTGGTCCGTCTGCTTTGTGCAAAAAGACAGCCGTCCATACGCCTGTGCATGAGGCTGCTAGGAAAGATGGTAGCATCATTCGAAGCTGTGCCATACGCCCAATTCCACTCAAGGAATTTACAAAGGGCCATATTGTCAGCCTGGAACGGAAAAGTTCAGGCTCTAGATTTCCCGATGGCTTTGTCCCCTTCCGTTCGGAAGAGTCTCTGCTGGTGGTTGATCCCCCAGAATCTCCAGAAGGGAAAACCCTTCAGCCCGATATCTTGGAAGGTGGTCACTACAGATGCCAGCCTTATAGGCTGGGGGGCAGTACTGGAGCAATGGTCTCTCCAGGGCAGATGGTCAAATGTAGTAAAAACCCTGCCCATCAATCTCTTAGAGATACGAGCAGCCCGGTACGCCCTAGTAGCCTGGACATCCAGACTCCAAGGGTCCCCTGTCAGAATTCAATCAGACAATGCCACAGCAGTGGCATATATCAATCATCAGGGAGGCACCAGGAGTCGTGCAGCCCAGAGGGAAGTAAGTCACATCCTGGAATGGGCAGAAAAGCATGTCCCATGTATATCAGCTGTCTTCATTCCAGGGGTGGAGAATTGGAAGGCGGACTTTCTGAGTCGCCAACAGTTATGCCCAGGGGAATGGTCCCTTCATCCCGAGGTCTTCCGAGCAATATGTCAGCGGTGGGGAACACCGGATGTAGATCTGCTAGCATCCAGATTCAACGCAAAGGTGGACAGGTTTGTCTCCCGGACAAGGGATCCCCTCGCTTGCGGCTCGGATGCTCTGGTGTTCCCTTGGGATCAGTTCAGACTGATATATGCATTCCCTCCGCTACAACTGTTGCCTCGACTCCTTCGCAGAGTCAGGTTGGAGAAGAAGCCGGTGATCCTGGTGGCTCCAGCGTGGCCCCGAAGGGCCTGGTACGCGGAGATCATCAAAATGTCTGTGGGGAGTCCTTGGACCCTTCCACGTCGTCCGGACCTGCTTTCGCAAGGACCGATATACCACCCTTCCTTACTAACTCTAAGTTTAACGGCCTGGCTATTGAGTCCCACATCCTAAAGAAGAGAGGTCTCTCTAACTCTGTGGTATCAACTATAATCAATGCCAGGAAGCCTGTATCCAGGCAGATCTACTATAGAGTTTGGAAGGCGTACATCACTTGGTGCGAGGCCAGAAAATGGCATCCACGTAAGTACGTTATAGGCAGAATTCTGGACTTCCTGCAGTGGGCTGTAGACAGGAAGTTTGCCTTAAGTACTATCAAGGGCCAGGTTTCGGCCTTGTCAATACTATTTCAAAGGCCCCTGGCTATGCATTCACTTGTCAAATCCTTTATGCAAGGTGTGACTCGTATTATTCCACCGATTAAGGCTCCCATATGCCCATGGGATCTAAATTTGGTTCTGTCGGTTCTGCAGAAGCAGCCATTTGAACCTTTGCGGCACATTTCCTTGGTTCTACTCACCAGGAAATTGATATTTTTAGTAGCCATATGCTCGGCTAGAAGAGTGTCGGAATTAGCCGCCATGTCCTGTAAAGAGCCATATCTGGTTATCCATAAGGACAGAGTAGTATTACGTCCTCACCCAGCCTTTCTTCCTAAGGTGGTATCGAGGTTTCACTTGAACCAGGATGTGGTTCTTCCTTCTTTTTTCCCCAAACCAAGCTCGGTAGAGGAAAAGTTATTGCATTCTTTGGATGTAGTAAGAGCAGTTAAAGCTTATCTAAAAGCCACTGCTCAGATTCGTAGAACGGATTCTCTGTTTGTTCTGCTGGAAGGCCCCAGAAAGGGTCAGGCAGCATCAAAATCTACTTTAGCCAAGTGGATTCGACAGGTCATAATACAAGCCTATGGCTTGAAAAGTAGACCGCCTCCGTTCAAAGTTAGGGCGCACTCCACGAGAGCAGTTGGAACTTCATGGGCAGTGCATCACCAGGCCTCCCTGGCGCAAATTTGTAAGGCCGCAACATGGTCTTCAGTACACACGTTTACTAGATTCTACCAGGTAGACGTTAGAAGTCAGGAGGATGTCGCCTTTGGGCGCAGTGTGTTGCAGGCCGCAAAAGATCCTCATGCCTGATGGTGCCCAGCTTATGTATGGTGTATCCCCCCCCTCATGTGGCATTGCTTTGGGACGTCCCACATAGTAATGACTATGCTGCTCTGTGTCCCGTGATGTATGAACAAGAAAGTAGGATTTTTAAAACAGCTTACCTGTAAAATCCTTTTCTTGGAGTACATCACGGGACACAGAGCTCCCACCCCTCTTTTGGGGACACGTATTGCTTTGCTACAAAACTGAGGTACTCCCGGATGGGAGGGGCTTATATAGGGGAGGGTACTTCCTGTTTTGGAAGTTGCCAGTGCCAGCACCTGAAGGTAATTCTATATAACCCACATAGTAATGACTATGCTGCTCTGTGTCCCGTGATGTACTCCAAGAAAAGGATTTTACAGGTAAGCTGTTTTAAAAATCCTACTTTTTTATTCGTTTAGCAAAAAAAAAGAACCGCAGAGGTGATCAAATACCACCAAAAGAAAGCTCTATTTGTGCGAACAAAATTATAAAAAATTTGTTTGGGTACAGTCAACGCTGTATCCTGGCCTAGGCCAACAAGGCCCAGGCCTAGGGCAGCACTTTGCAGGGGGGCAGCACGAAAAGAGTCCCCACCGGCTTGCGCTACACTGTTAGGCAAATTAGTCTAGCACCCCCCTAAAGCGGCCGCACTGCTTCCAGTATGCGGGCGGCCGGCATTCCACAACTGTGGGGGGGGGGTGGGAGTTGCTTCTAATTTTGACTGTTCTATAAACCTGGACCACAAACCTTCCTCACTGTGCTATATGTTTCTGCTGCACCATTGGCATGATTAATTCTTGTTGCAGAGATATCCCTTCACATCCTGCCCCATAGCCAAACAGGAAGTGAGAGGAAATCTATGCAAATTAAGTGAATCCATTGCCCCCCCCAGGCCCTCAGAACTAGTGAAAAAAAATTCAGGTCGGGTCTTAAACAGCAAGGGGTGTGGCCTTGACAGGAAGGGGTGGGTCATATTTAAATTAAGGGGTGCACGAATTTAGTCAGGCCTAGAGCAGCACAAAACCTAAATACACTACTGGGTACAGTGTAGCATGACCGCGCATTTGTTATTTAAAAAGTGAGGCAGGAAGGTGCAAAAGCGCCTGGTATTGAAGTGGTTAAAATGATGAAGTCTACTGTCTACTATGATGATCAATGATTTATTTAGGACATAAACCTATGACTGACCACTGAAATTATAAAAATAGTTGTGAGATCAGCTTGGTTCTATGTTTTCATATAACAATGATCTTAACCCAAGATTAAGTGTGTTTCATACATGAAATCAATCTGAACCCTGCACTGGGATTGGTACAGCAGAGCCTCAAAGCTACATCTTGCCATTTAAAGTGTAACTAAAGGCAAAAAAATATTGTTCTCTTTTGGATAGAGTATTTGAGGGTTACAACCCGTCAGGTTTTTTTTTCATCTGTGTCCCATAGGAAAGATTTACCTTCACTTCCTGTCCCATAACCAAAACAGGAAGCCCCCCCAAAGTGAGGGAATCCAGGGGTGTCACCAAGGTCACTTAAACGAATGTTACAATTGGAAGATTTCCCCTCTATTTCTGTTCTGATGTTAATCCAAAATGTGGGCTTTTCATTTACTTTCACTTTCAACGAGAACTGGAAACAGGACAAATACAGAAGGAAAAACTCCCTAACCAGGGCACAGACCTCAATAAAAACAGGTTTGCCTTTAGTTACACTTAAAGTTCAGAAAGGGCTTTGTATGTTGTTGACTTTCTTTAATTTAGACTTTTCCTATTCTCAAATTTCCACACCTGCATTTTTCCACATGATAATTTATCTTTACATTTAAATCACTCGCTCTATTCTTATCACGTAAAAAAAAACTTTTATTCACCATCACAGAGTGGTTCTTCACTGTAAAGGAGAGCAAACATATTTCTTTGCCAAAGTAGATGATGATGTCCAGTATAATTAGTGATTATCCTTTATAAGTACTATAATTTAGCACTGTTGTGACTGATCCAGAGACTTAATCTACCTGACCCTGATAGGGTCAAAGATTAATTCAAATCTGAATATACTGTAAACTGGCATGTTTAGCCTTCTCTTAGATCAGTGGTCTACTAATTGCGACCATTTGCCTGCTTTTATCTGTCCCTTGGGGCACTATTCCTCCCACTGAAACAATGGGGCATAATTCCTGACACTAACAATGGATGAGGCACACTTTCTCCCACAGACACCAACAATGGGGCACAATTCCTCCCACTGACACCAACAGTGGAGCACTATCCTCCCCCAATACCAAAGATGCAGTTTACTCCCATTGACACTAGGACAATATATACTCCCACTGGCCACAGTCTGGCCTCCTTAACGTGTGAAGGACAGTAAACTGGCTATTTATTTACAAAGTTTGGAGAAACCTGTCCTGGATTAATGAGTTAGAATAACAGTAGAATAGGTTAAATGTAATAAAAAAAGAACAGTTCTTTGTCAATTTCCTTTAGAGGACAACTTTACCCTATAACACCATTTTGCCAAGGTGTAAAAGAATCTCAATACAATTCACATGCAAGCTTTCAGTACTATATGATCTGAAGTTAATTTGTGGTGCAACATATTTATCAAACAAAAGTAGCATGCTGCTTCAATGAGAGTAACATCTTTAGTAAATTAACCCCGTAAGCATTTGAAATCAGTTAGGGGCAAATCTGAGATTAATTTATGATTTGATTTTATTTCATCATACAAGTCTGTGAGAATACAAGGCAAATTCATCTCAATTGCAGGATTCAAGTATAACAAAAGGCATTTGTTTTAATCTTTTTTTTTTTATCTCAAAACAAATGTTTTATTGAAAAACAGAGTAGTTTACATCCATTATTGGCATCAGAGCATCATAATACATTAGACCTGTACCACTCTTGGTTTCAGATAGTACTGCACATTACTCACAAACGTGTACATTATTTGCATCTTCCCATTCAAGACATTAAGCAATACCCCGGGACAATTGTGCATCCAATTAACTGGGTCCCTGCTACCAATGCAAGAGCACTGAGAAACTCACAACAACCTATCCAGTACTAATTCCACCGGAGCCAACCCTGGTACACTCAACCATGGATCCCATAGTTTGGAAAAAATTTCTGTACTGCCTCTATGTTGGTAAATAAGTTTTTCTAACTTCCAGGTGTTACCTATTTGTTTTATCCACTCCTTCACAGTGGGGGGTTCCGTTGACTTCCAGTGCCGTAGAATCAGCATTCGGGCCTGAAAGAGGGCCCTAGCAATCGCCTGTCTGGGCATCTCCTCCAGCGTGTCACCCTCAATAATACCCAACACGCAGGGTTTGGGCTCTTTAGCAATTTGAACCTGAAAGGTTCGGTTAAGGACCTCCACCACCCCCGTCCAGTAAGCATGAAGTTTGGGGCAACGCCACAGCAGGTGTATCAAGTCACCGTGATCCTGCATGCATCGTGTGCAGGACCCCCATTCTAGCCAGTCTGGCGGGCGTATAATGAACTCGGAGAAGTATGTACAACTGCGATAGACGCTGGGCTACATTCAGCGAACACTGAGAGACTGCCAAAAGTGCTTCCTCCCTCTGTTCCTCCTCAAAGGGCCCGACATCTCCCTCCCACTGGGCTATCACCTTACGGGTCAGGTCGGGCAGAAACATGTTAAGAAGCATAGAATAGGTACAAGATATGAAGCCTTTATACGATGCCACCTCCGCCATGTAGTTAAAGATAGGAGCTTTAGTCTGGACCCAGACTTCCACGTCCCTCTCGGCCCTCACCGCATGCTGGAGCTGAACATAGTAGAATAGCATGGAACCAGGGAGTCCAAATTCCTCTTGGAGAGCGGCAAAGGGACGCAGCTCTCCATTTCTGAATATTTGATACAGGTAGTTAACACCGTACTTCTGCCACCGTTTACTGTATTGTAGTTTTCCTATCTCCATGTACCGTTCATTGTGCCATATAGGGCTGAATTTAGTAAACCCCGTGACCTGCTGTAGTGACCTGGCTTTATTCCAGATTTTTTGCATTAGGTTATAAGTGGGGTACTGTTTATTAGATTTACCCATTCGCAAAGCTTCCAACCCCTCCGCTACTCCCTGTTTAATCGTAAATTTAATGAGTGAGGTGGTGGAGTCCACCAAGTTCAACTCTGGGTCGGGGGCCGGGTTCAGTGATCTAGCTATGTGTTGCAATTGGGCAGCCAAGTAGTACAGCCAGGGATTTGGCAGTGCTAGTCCACCTGCCTCTTTAGGACGTTGAAGCTGTTCCAATCTCACCCTAGCTGAAGAAGAATGCCAGATAAGGGAGCGGAACATAGAGTTAATGATTCAGAACTGTTTTAGAGGGATTACAAGAGGCGAGTTGTGCAACACATAAAGAAGTTGTGGCATAATAATCATTTTTATCAGGTTGATCCTACCTACTGGTGACATTTTTAGCCTGGACCACGCCTTGATCCTATCACGACTGCGATTCAGCAAAGGGGTAAGATTCAGCCTAATATACTCCAAGGGATCAGGGGTGACGTTTATTCCTAAGTATTTAATTTTCCTGGACACTGGGATATCAAGAATCATTGGTAGTCGCTGGTCCGAACCCTCGTCAAGAAACATGAGCGAGGATTTAGTCCAGTTCACCACCAGCCCTGAATAAAATCCGAAGGTCTCAACCACCCTCATAGCTTCACTCAGTGAACCCCCGGTATCTCCCAGAAACAGCATAGTGTCATCCGCATACATCATTAACTTTTCCTGTAGGTCCCCGTACTGAAAGCCTCGGATAGCATTGTTGGAGCGGATGAGGGCCGCCAGGGGCTCAACAGCCAGGGCAAATAGAAGTGGCGACAGGGGGCACCCCTGTCTAGTGCCCCTGTACAGCCGAAAGTCTGGTGACACTCTGCCTGCCTCCCTGATGGCAGCCCTTGGGGTGTGGTATAGCAACTGTACCCATGAAATAAATTCCTCCCCAAACCCAAACTTCCTCAAAGTAGCCCACAGGAATGACCATTCAATACTGTCGAACGCCTTGTGGGCGTCCAAAGACAGTAGCGCCCTATCCCCCCCATTATCTGCCACCGACTGCATATTAAGATAAAGTCTACGTAAATTTATTGCCGTGGATTTCTGGGGCATGAACCCTGCCTGATCAGAGTGTATAACAGTGGATATTACCCCATTTAAACGCACCGCCAGAACTTTTGCTAGAATCTTGACATCATTCTGTAAGAGGGAAATCGGTCTATAGGAGCCCGGATCCAAGGGATCCTTGCCCGGTTTCAGAAGCAGTACGATAATAGCTCTGGTCATAGACAATGGAAGGCAGCCTGTTGCCTTGGCAACCTTGAACACATTAAGTAGTTTGGGCAGCATACCCCCCCGCATATTGCTTGTACACTTCAATCGGTATACCATCCTCCCCCGGAGCTTTAGAGTTAGGGAACATCCCGACCGCCGACTGGAGCTCCTCCAATGTAAGAGGAGCATCCAATTGCTGCCTAGCAGCTTCAGATATTTTGGGCAGGTCTACCGTTTCTAGGTATGTGAGTAGGGAACTCTCAGAGTAGGTCTGTTTAGACTGATATAGGGTAGAGTAGTACGATACTAGTTCAGACATGATGACATCTGGGGCATTGGTTACTGTACCAGCCCTGGTTCTAAGTGCGCCAATGGAGGGTGACCTCTGTTGCGCGTGGGCAATTTTGGCCAGCAGGCGACCGGTTTGCTCCCCCTCCTCATAGTATGCCAGTTTATTAAAAAAAACGTTTTCTTTCTGCTGCTGAGGTAGCACACCGACTGAGTGCCTCACTGGCAGCCAACCATGAGTCCTTGCTCTCCACAGTAGGGTCCGATATAAACCTCGCCTCCAGATCACTCACCAGTCGCTCCAATCCCTCCCTCTGTGCACTAGTAGTTTGTTTAATCCCGTGGATTTCCCTAATAAATATACTGCGAAGGAAGGCCTTAAAGGCCTCCCAAGCAGTCTCCGGCCCAGTATGGTCCCCCTGATCCTGCCAGAATTCCCCAATCTGGTCCGCTATCTGAGCATGTGATGAGAACAGATTAAGCCAGAAGGCATTCAATTTCCAGGGGGCCTTAGTCATAGTCGACTGGGGTCTCACCTCTAAATTTAGTAATCACTGGCGAATGATCAGATATGCTGCGAACGGCATACGTGATCTCCGATATGAACCGGGCGGCCACTGTAGAACAAATAGTTAGATCTATGCGGGATAGAGACATATATGATTTAGAAAAGCAAGAAAAACTTTTGTTGCCCGGGTTTCTATCGCGCCAGGGATCAGTCCAGCCCACCTCCTCAATGAACTTTTTCAAAGGTGTGCGGTAAGCGCCACGCGGCGCAGTTACCGCCGGGTGCTTATCGAATGCCGGGTCCAAAAAACAGTTAAAATCACCCATGATGTATAAGGGGACGTCCTGGTGACACAACTGGTTTTCCAACACTGTCCGGAGCACCTGGTGATTGTACGGAGGCGGGATGTACACAAATGCAAGAATACATTTCAGAGTAAAAATGCGACACAATAGAATTACATATCTCCCCTCTGCATCCATGACACTTTCTATCTCCTGATAGTCTAAGGAGTTATGAAGCAGTACACTCACACCCCTTGAATAGGCGGTGTGAGTGGAGTGATACGACCACCCCACCCAAGACAGCTTCAAACATGAGACCGAGTCAACTGTAAGGTGAGTCTCCTGTAGTGAGCAAATAGCGGGCATATACTTGCGAAGGGAGGTAAATACCATGGTACGCTTCAGGGAATCATGTATCCCCCGAACATTCCATGAGACTACGGGGATCGCAGCCATTTTGGATCCAAAAATCTATACGTTACAGTGTAAATAAGAAGCACAATGTCCCTCATCAATTTAACTATATTTGGAAGATGCACATTTATAACTACCAGTCTTGTGGAAATGTCTCGTAAAATAGGTGATGCTCTGAAAAAACGGAGACACAAAAATAACAATAAGAACAACAAAATTGAAAGGTGGTGTATCACCACAGTCTCACAGGAATGGGTCCGAGGCACACGACCAGCAAGCTGAGCGTGCACCCCCGGGCCGCCAGACACTATCCCCCAATGTGCACCGAGGGATCTCACATACAGTACCTGTGGCAGTGCATATCACCACCGAATCAGTGGGAGGACAACAGGTCCTCCCTGTCCTTAGCAACATGAGGTCCAACAGGGACCAAAGTACCATCTTGCAGAAAAGTAGAAAATGGGAATAACACATTCCACTGGGAAAAGAAAAAACTTCTTGTTGACAGAAAGCGCTCTCGTTGAACCAAAAGGAAAGCATGTTCCCGTCTCCTCACTCAGACACTCTGGTGGCACTGTGTATTAAATCACCCGCCAGTCCTCCTGGGAACCTACAGCATAGCCACGGCCGACTCAACCTTCTTCCTCAGCCTGCCGTCCGACCCGGGGAAATGCATTTGCATGAGCATCCAGCCAATCAGAAGCCTCCGCTGCGTTTTCAAAGAAATGCGCTTGCCCCCGAGCTATGATCCGGAGCCTGGCAGGGTATAGCATAGCATATGGCGCCTGCAACTTTTGCAACCGCCTTTTGACTTCGGTGAATCGCGCCCTGCGTTTTTGCACATCCGACGAAAAGTCAGGGTAGAATGAAATCCGCACGCCATTAAACTGTATATTCTGTTTTTCCCTGGCCAGCCGCAGGATTATCTCCCTGTCCCGATAATGTAATAGCCGAGCCAGCATGGGCCTTGGAGGTTGACCCGGTGGGAGGGGCCGCAACGGGACTCTATGCGCCCTTTCAATTGCATACATGGTGGTGAAGGCCTTCTTCCCAAAAATGTCCACGAGCCATTGCTCCACAAATTGTGTACGGTCTCTCCCCTCCACCTTCTCTGGCAGACCGATGATGCGCACATTATTGCGTCTCATCTTGTTTTCGAGGTTGTCAGCACGCATATCCACTGATTTGATCAGTCTGGTGTTAGCCTGTGTTTCCCTGATCAGGGGAGGGAGCTTGTCCTCCAGGTCACTGATCCTGCTCTCCGCTGCAGTTGTTCTCTCCCTGATTTTTTGCATATCCTGTCTGATCAGGATCACTGCTTCTTCAAGCCTACCAAACCTAGCCTGTAACGCATTCACTGAAGCAGTGCATTTAGAAACTGCCCGCAGTATATCAGCCAGAGTTGGCTGTTCAGTGTCCTCAGCCTCTGGCTCTGACTCATCCTGCTGCTCTTCAATGGCTGCCTGCGTCTGGCCACCATCCCCCTCCTCCTGCTCCATGTCCTCTTCCTCTGTCCCTGCCTCAGCCACGGACTTATCAGCCAGTGTAGACGGCCCTGTAAGTTTCTGGGCATAATATCTCATGTCCTTGGGCTGATCGCTGGCTAGTAGTTTGGAGGACTTGGGGATTTTACTCACTGTGTCCTTCTCACTGCCGCGCTGGCCACGCTGCTGAGGAGTCCCGGCGGCGCCATGTTGGATATTGGGCCGGTCCGCTCCCTCCTTGTTTTTGCGGGTCACCATCATCTCTGGAGGACTCACAACGGGTCGGGTTACTCCGCGGTGGTTCCGGTACCGATCTGTGCCGTCGGATCCAACCGAGGAAGCCGGGAACAGGATCAATTACAGGGTGACTGGTGGGAGCTCTGTGTAAAAGCGGCTGCTCACATGCCGATCCTGGCCACGCCCCCATTTGTTTTAATCTTAAAGCGTGAAGAAGGATTAGAAAGTCAAGTTTTTACTGCTGTCTATACCCCCGCTAAGGAGATTCAACCTCTGTATCTGTCTTGTTTACCATTATCATTGGAAGTAAAGAAAACCCCAAATTATGGGGCTTCTCCAGAAAAGTAATAGAGGGGAAATCCTCCAATGGGGACACAAAATCTGATGATCTAGGTCTCCCCAAGAGATTCCCTTAATTTTCAGGGATTTCCTCTCACTTCCTATTTGGCTATGGGACAGGAATTGAAGGGAAGTCTCTGAAATGGGACATAGATGACAGAAAAAAAAAATCTGACAAGTTAAAATGGCTAAAATCTGACAGGGTACACAAAATGAAAAAAAGTTTTGCCTTTAGTTGTAACTTTAATGTTTGATGCATGGCAAATACCTGCATACAATAGCCTCTTTTGCCACCTTCTTACCATCAAAAAAATAAATACTGTATATACTCGAGTATAAGCAGACCCAAGTATAAGCCGAGGTACCTAATATTATCCCAATAAACCAGGAAAGCTTATTGACTCGAGTATAAGCCTAGGGGGGAAATGCAGCAGCGGAAAAGAGGGTCAACAATGCCCATTTGCACGCCTCACTGTGCCCATTGCCACCTCACTGTGCCACCTTACTGTGCCCATTGCCACCTTACTGTGCCCATTGCCACCTCACTGTGCCACCTTACTGTGCCCATTGCCAGTGCCCGAGTCAGTATACCCGAAAATCTTCTTAGACTCCGAGCAGCGTCCATTGTTTAAATATCGCGGCTTACTCCTGGTCTTGTTCCGTGATAGGCATTTCCAGCAAACACTGTGGTGAGTGTTCCGCCTATCACAGAGGTCCTATCATTCTCGGACTCCGTTTCCCAGCAGGCACTGTGTTCAGTGTTTCGCCAATCACAGACGTCTTTTCATCCTCGGACAAGAGAACGTCCATGATAGGCGGAACACTGAACACAGTGTCTGCTGGGAAACGGAGTCCGAGAATGAAAGGACCTCCGTGATAGGCGGAACACTTAACACAGTGTTTGCTGGAAACGCCTATCACGGAAGGGACCAGGAGTAAGCCGCGATATTTAAACAACTACATTTTTAGTATGTTGCCATTAGTATCTTAATGGATAGCCTGGATGTTGTCTGAGACCGAGCTCAGGTAACCCATAGAAAAAATAAAATTTTTTGCATTATGTAGAAAAAATGTACTTCATTCATTAGTGAGTCATCAATTTCTTTGACAAGCCTACCCAACACTGAAGGATACTACTGTATGTACGAAAAATACTCTAAACTATCTTAGGTTTAAAACTGCAGCACAATCGGCGTATAAAAATAACTTTGGGTCCCCGGTACAGTGCCTTGAAAAAGTATTCATACCCCTTGAAATTTTCCACATTTTGTCATGTTACAACTAAAAACGTAAATGTTATTTATTGGGATTTTATGCGATAGACCAACACAAAGTGGCACATAATTGTGAAGTGAAAGGAAAATGATAAATGGTTTTCATTTTTTTTTTACAAATAAATATGTGAAAAGTGTGGTGTGCATTTATATTCAGCACCCCTGAGTCAATACTTTATAGCAGTGTTTCTCAACTCCAGTCCTCAAGGCGCCCCAACAGGTCATGTTTTCAGGCTTTGCATTATTTTGCATGGGATATTTGATCAGTTTCACTGCCTTAGTAATTACTACAGCTGTTTCATCCTGACGGAAATCCTGAAAACATGACCTGTTGGGGCGCCTTGAGGACTGGAGTTGAGAAACACTGCTTTATAGAACCACATTTCGCTGCAATTACAGTTGCGAGTCTTTTCGGGGATGTCTCTACCAGCTTTGCACATCTAGAGTGACATTTTTGACCATTCTTTGCAAAATAGCTCAAACTCTGTCAGATTGGAAGGAGAGTGTCTGTGAACAGCTGTTTTCAAGTCTTGCCACATATTCTCAATTGGATTTAGGTCTAGACTTTGACTGGGCCATTCTAACACATGAATATACTTTGATTCTAAACCATTCCATTGTAGCTCTGGCTGTACGTTTAGGGTTGTTGTCCCGCTGGAAGGTTAACCTCTGCCCCAGACTCAAGTCTTTTGTAGAATCTAACAGGTTTTCTTCTAAGATTGCCCTGTATTTGGCTCCATCTATCTTCCCATCAACGCTGACCAGATTCACTGTCCTTGCTGAAGAAAATCATCCCCACATGATGCTCCCACCACCATGTTTTACGGTGTTAGTTTTCCACCACACATAGCATTTTGCTTTTAGGCCAAAATGTTCAAGACCAGAGCACCTTCTTCCACATGTTTTCTGTTACCCCCACATTGTTTCTTTCAAACTGCAAATGGAACTTCTTATGGCTTTCTTTCAACAATGGCTTTCTTCTTGCCACTTTTCCATAAAGGCCAGATTTGTGGAGTGCATGACCAATAGTTGTCCTGTGGACAGATTCTCTTAGGTGGGTGGACACGTCTTGGTAGGATTGCAGTTGTGCCATACTCTTTCCATTTTTGGATGATGTATTGAACAGTGCTCCGTGAGATGTTCAAAGCTTAGGTTATAAAAAAAAATACCCCAACCCTGCTTTTAAACTTCTCCACAACTTTATCCCTGATCTGTCTGGTATGTTCCTTGGCCTTCGTGATGCTGTTTGTGCACTAAGGTTCTCTAACAAACCTCTGAGGGCTTCACAGAGCAGATGTAGTAATACTGAGATTAAATTACATACAGGTGGACTCTATTTACTAATTAGGTGACTTACAGGCAATTGGTTTCACTAGATTTTAGTTAGGAGCATCAGAGTAAAGGGGGCGGAACACAAATGCATGCCACTTTTTTCAGATATTTATTTGTAAAAAAAATTGAAAACCATTTATTATTTTCCTTCCACTTCACAATTATGTGCCACTCTGTGTTGGTCCAACACATACAATCCTAATAAAATACATTTACATTTTTGGTTGTAACATGACAAAACGTGGAAAATTTCAAGGGGTATGAATATTTTTTAAAGGCACTGTAATTGCTTGTTTAGTCTAGCAAGGGTGTAAAGTAGAGGAATACTTACCTTTTTCCTCACTGCCCTGTTAGCTGGCTCTCTTTTCCAATTTCTCAGGCCCTCAACGTCCTGGTCCTGCAATGTTTTTGAGGATGTCGGCAAGGTGTTGGCCACATAATTGGCGAAGAGGTGCGGCTTTAGGGGACTATCCATCCAACCTGAAAATGGCAGGGAAAAGCAAGGACTAAGGTAAGTATTCCTCTGCTTTATCTTCCTCCAAGACTAAATTAATATTTAACCCTTACTATTGGTGGGATGAGGAGGGGGGGGGGTGCATATCCAAAAGTTATTTTTAAAGGCAGACCAGAGGTACGTTTAAAAAAAAAAAATGCTAACATACACTAATCAGCTATAACATTATGACCACCCAAAATAACCCGTCTAGGTATGGACTCCACTAGAACTCTGAAGGTATGCTGTGGAATCTGGCACCAAGCAATCAGTAGCAGATCCTTTAAATTTTGTAAGTTGGAAGCCTCCATGGAGCGGACCTATTTTTCCAGCACATCCCACAGATGTTCGATTGGATTGAGATCTGGTGACTTTGAAGGCCAATTCAACACCTCAAACTCATTGTTGTGTTCCTTAACCCAGTCTTGTATTTAACAGACCAGGCCAACTTCTTCCATTGCTCTGTTGTCCAGTTCTGATGCTCACATGCCCATTGTAGGCACTTTTGGCTGTGCACATAGTTTAGCATGGGCACCCTGGCTGGTCTACAGCCCCACATGCAACAAACTGACACCTTTTTATCAAAATCAGCATTAACTTTTTCACGAATTTGAGCTACAGTAGCCCTTACATTGTATTGGATTACACCGGCCAACCTTTGCTCCCCATGGGCATCAATGAACCTTGGCCATCCAAGGCCCTTTTGCGGGTTTTCCTTCCTTGAACCACTATTGGTGGGTCCTGTTCACTGCAGACTAGCACAATTTGATACTTGTCAAAGTCACTCAAATTTTTATGATTGTGCATTTTTTTCTGCTTTCAACAAATAAACTTCAGGAACAACATGTTAACTTGCTACCTAATATATTCCAAACACTTTCAGATGCCATGTAATGAAATAACCAATGTTATTCACTTTACCTGTCAGTGGTCATTATGGTATGGCTGATTGGTGTATACCTGTACTTGGTAGCCCAAAAAATATTTTGAATGATCTAGCAAATGTAGCACAATGTCCCTCTTTCCTACTTCAAACAAGATTTCTAATTTTCACTAGTGTAAGAAAAGTGATTATGCTGTTTAAATGTAATGACCAATTTGAAATTAAATTTTGTCCTCTTCTACTCTGTCCGTGGCATATACAGGAAATTAACAATTATATCCTGTCCAAAGTTGTGAAAGGAAAATAAGCACTATTTTTTTTTTTCACAATCAAAGTTTTATTGAGGCTTGGTACAGATAACAGGTAATAAAAAAGAAGCAATCATATCACAACAAAATATTTTATTTTTTTTTAACATCTAGGGCTTAATCATTATCAAGCCCGTAAAATGATAAAGGCACAATATGAAATAGGTATATGCTGTACATAAAATTTAAGAAAATGTGGCGGGAGGAAATGGGGTGGGTGAGAGGGTAAAGAAAAGAGGGTAAGAAAGGGAAGGGTGGGGGGTGGGGGGTAGTAGCAGGATCAATAGAGCATGAAGGTACAGGGTATACAGATACATTAGCAGATCATCTCGAATACATATTCAGTGTATTATAGATTAGTCTCAGCAAGTGTGGACTTCACAGTCAGTCTCATTTACCTAATGTAGGGAGTGAGGAGTTATGCAGTAAGCAGCTGGAATTCGGGGGAGAACGAGAATAAAACCCAAGGTTGCCAGGTTTCATTAAAGTTGTTGCTGATTTCTCTTTTCATGGCTGCTATTTCTTCCATTTTGTGTATGTGTTATACTCTATCCAACCAATCTCTGATTTTTGGTATCCGTTTGGTCTTCCAATGAAGGGGGATGAGTGTTTTTGCTGCAAGGAGGAGGTGTCTAGTGAGAGATTTCTTATATTTGCCTATAGTGAGGGTGTTAACGTTAATCAGGCAGGCAGCCGCTGTGAGTTTTACAGTGGTTTCAGTTATGAATTGGATCCACTTCCTGATCTCAGCCCAGTACTCAAGAATTAATGGACACTCCCACCAAATATGGAGGAAAGTGCCAACATCCTGTTCACAGCGCCAACATGTATCCGAGGCTGCGGTGGACCACCTCCCGGATCTCTGGGGTGTAATGTACCATTGAGTGAGGATTTTGTAAGAGACCTCCTGATATTTGGAGCTGATGGAACATTTGTGTGTCATAATACATGCCTTCTCCCAGTGTTTTGTCGATATTTTAGTTTTAAGGTCACTTTCCCATTTAGCCTTATGTTTCAAGTCAACTGTGTGCTGAGCCTCCATTAACCAGGCGTAGGCTAGGGAAGTGGTATGTGCTACTGAGGTTCTCTTGAAGCAGAGATTTTCGAGTGGAGTCATTGGCAAGCAGTATAATGACCTACATCTGCTATTAATCAAGAAGTCTCTTAGTTGTAAGTAAAACCAGAGGCCAGGGAATGGTCCCTTCCAGTCTGCCCGTAGGGCTTCCAAAGATTTAACCTTTGAGTTTGATAGGCATTGGGAAGTCGTGTATGGGGTCGCAACCTTCAAGAGGTGTCCCGGGATAAAATCAGGATTGTTGGTGACCGGAGTTAGAGGACCAGGTATGGAAGCAATGTTGTGTTTGACTACAGTTTTGTGCCATACATAAAGGGTGTTTGCTACTAAGGGGTGCGTCTGATTTTTGCCTCTTTTGGAGTGTAGTGTCCAGGGGTAGAATAGTAGGTTGTTTGGAGTTAAACTTTGTTCCAATTGGATCCAGTCCTTGTCCTGTCCGTGGCAATGCCAATCAAGTATTCTAGTGATGTGGGATGCTTGGTGATATTTTTTAAAGTCTGGTAGACCTATTCCTCCTCTATTTTTGGGACGTGTCAGCAAGTTGAAGTTGATTCTTGGTTTCCTGCCTGCCCATAGGAAATCTCTCTGTGCTTTAAGAAGGCTCGTGAAAAAAGCCCCTGGGATTTTAATGGGAAGTGCATTAAAAAGGTAGAGCAACCTCGGGAGGATTGTCATTTTTAAAATTGAAGCTCTGCCGAACCACGAGAAGGTCTTGGAGGACCATGCTCGTAGCTCTTTAATCAGTGAGGTAAGTAACGGCTTATAGTTATGTTGATATAGAGAGTCTAAATTGTTGGTCAGGTTTATCCCTAGATACTTCAGTGTGTTTTGATCCCATCTATAATTGTAGTTGTCTTTTATTAAGTTTAGTTGGTCAGGGGGTAAATTAATATTCAGGGCTTCAGATTTAGATTGGTTAATCTTAAAGTTGGATATGAATCCAAACGTCTCAAAGATTTTTTTTAAGTTAGGGATGGAGATATGTGGTTGTGATATAAAAAATAATAAGTCATCTGCATAGGCAGCGACTTTGTACTCCCTCTTTCCTATCTTAAATCCTGATACATCAGTCGTCAGGTTTATTTTCCTTATCAGGGGCTCCAGTGAGATGATGAAGAGAAGGGGGGAGAGGGGGCATCCCTGACGTGTACCGTTGTTAATCTTAACGGGGTCAGAGAAGATATTGTTGACTTTAATCTTTGCGCACGGGTTTCGGTAGAGGGCTGCGATCCATGAGAGCATGTGTTCATTTAAGCCAACATGGGCGCATGTAGCCATCATGTAGTCCCAGGAGACTCTATCAAAAGCCTTCTCAGCGTCGGTGGAAAGCAGCATACCTCTTGTTTTAGAGTTTCGGGAGAAGTGTATTAAATTTAATGCTTTGGTGGTATTATCTCGTGCTTCTCTACCAGGCATAAATCCTACTTGTTCTGGGCCTATAATTTTTGATAATAAGGGTTTCAGTCTGTTAGCTAATATTTTGGCCAATAGTTTCAGATCAATATTCAGTAGGGAAATGGGTCTGTAATTTCCACATTCAGAATGGTCTTTATCTGGCTTGGGTATTACTGCAATGTCTGCCATGAGGAAGGATTTCGAGTTATGTTCATTTGTAGCTAAATAGTTGAAGGTGGATCTAAGGGGCTTTACAAGGAGATGTGTGTACGTTTTGTAATACTGTGACGTGAAACCATCTGGTCCCGGACTTTTCCCTGTTTTGAGGCCTTTAATTGCCAATAGAATTTCTTCGGTGGTAATGGGTTCTTCTATTTTAGCCGTGTCCTCCTGATTGAGTGTGGGCAATTTGCTATCCTTAAGGAATTCATGGATCGTTTCTTGTTTCGTGGTTGTTATATGTGGGGGTCTGTGTTGTACTGGAAGATTATATAGTTTTGAATAAAACTTATGAAAAAGGTCCGCTATTTCAGTAGGCTTGTGTTTGGGGGTACCGTCTTTGTCCCTGATAGCGTATATGCGTCCTTTCATAGTAGTGTCTTTAAGTGCTTTGGCTAACAATTTCCCGCTTTTATCTCCATGCTCAAAGTAAATGCTTCTCTTGAAGAAGAGGGCCTTTCTGATTTTAAGATCAAGTATAAATTTGAGGGCTTCCCTACAGCGTGTCAGCTCTTCTTCTACCTTGATTGAGAGTGATTGTTTGTGTTGTGACTCCAGTGTGGCTATCTGTGAGGACAGTTTAGTTATTTCTTTCTCCCTCTCTTTTTTTTTCCTGGCGCCCCATCTCATAAGTTCTCCTCTTATAACACTCTTATGAGCCTCACAGTTATTTAGTGGGTTAGTGTCTGCGTCGCTATTGGTTTTAAAGTACTCATTAATTGCTACATGAATGTCATCTTTAATGATCTGGTCAGTCAGGAGTGAAGCATTGAGTCTCCAGTTAAAGGTGGGTTGTTTCGGACGGTCGAATTTCAATGAGATGGCTGTAGGGGCATGGTCCGATAAGGAGATTATACCTATCTCAGCCTGAAGTAGGGAGTGCAAGTCCCTTTGCGAGATCAGAATCAGGTCGATTCGCGAGTATCGTTTGTGCGGAGAGGAGAAAAAGGTATAATCTCTCCCAGTAGTGTGTATAGATCTCCAGGTGTCTACCAAAGATAAGGATCTTAAGAGTGCCTTAATTCGTTTGAGGATCTTATATGTTACTGCCGTGTGTCCTGTAGAAGTGTCCTTGAGGGGAGAGAGGGGGATATTGAAATCTCCTCCCAAAATGATACAACCTTCTGCAAACCATTTAAGCTCATTGATTATCTTGTGGCAGAATGAGATGTGAGCGGTATTTGGGAAGTATACATTAGCGAGTGTGATGGAGGTACCTGCCCATTCGCCTTTAAGGAAAAGATAGCGACCATCGGGGTCCGTGAGGTGTTGTTTGACTACAAAAGGGGAATCTTTGTCAATTAATATAGAAACTCCTTTAGTCTTGGCTAGGGGGTTTGTGGCATGGTACATTTTTGTGAATATTTTATCAGTGAATGTAGGGACATTTTTGCTCTTAAAATGTGTTTCCTGCAGGAAAACTACTGATGGGCGAGCTTTTTTAAGTTCTCTGAGCAGCTTAGATCTCTTCTCTGGAATATTAAGACCATTAACATTGTGGGATATTAGTGTAGGAGATTTCCCTAGATGAGTGTAAGCCATGATCTAAAAACAGGGAGTTACTAGATAGTACTGTATCTTGTTATTAATAGGGTTGGGGTAGGGTAAGGACGGGGATAGGGATTGTGGAGAAGAAAAAGGGATGAACAGGAAGGGGAGGTTAAGTGGATGCTCGAGTCACACCTAAAAGGTGAGGAGCAGATAAGTCGTCTTTGAAACGAGACGTCTGTGACAACTCTGAGGGTTGAATGGGAGGCGCAACAGAACAGATGTGGCCGTGAGGTGGTGATTCCTAAAAAAGTATCACTAAGGTGTGTTGTGTGTGAGAGTGTATCTCCTAGAAAGTGAGACAGATCCGGGAGACCTGGGGAGTTGAGCATCGTAAAGTCATATTGTGATCTTAAACCGTTAACTGACAGAATAGTAACAACATTGTAGGACAGGGGGAAAAAAAAAAGGGGGGGGGGAATGGGGGGGGGGACCCAGCTGTCTTCCAAGATTATGTGGAACAGTTCATGCTTCTCATGGTAACAATGAAGCTGTCTCACTAGGTTAAGTGGAACAGTTCATGCCTCGCATGGTAACAGTTAGAGTCTTTAGATAGTTAGTATCATGAAAAAGTCTTGTCCCACTATCTCACATGGTACAAACAGCTTGTTGCTCCGTGCAGGATAGACAGGAGAGAGCGCTTAGAAGCCCAGAAAGAGGCTTGTACAATTGAAAAATAACACAAAACGGATAACAGCAATCATAAAGAGAGGACCCACATCTTCCAAATAACAATAGTTTCCTAAGAGTGGTGGCATGTTGGCGGATTACCCTTAACAAATTTGTGGGAAAGTCTGTCTCCACCAGTAACTGCCGATATAAGTGGGTCCGCCAATGCGTGTAAAAGCAGTCAGTGTCTGTGCGACATAGCTTATGTTTGCAGATGTGAATTTGGTGCACCCTCAGATATCCAGGGAGATAATTCTCACTATATCTTTAAGTGTAGCCCGTTAGAATACTCACTGTTCTGTCGGATTGGAGAAAGAAGTTCTTGTGAGAGTGTTGCGTATTCTGGGCATCTAGCCCGAGGTGGTTCCCTGGAGAGCTAGTCTCAGGAATTTCGGGGTATAGAAAGAGAAGAGGCGAGTAGAAATATTGAAGTCGTCAGTTCCCGGCCTGTTCACTCGTCTCACCCCTCAGTTGGGAGGGGAGAAATCGTGCAAGTACTAATAAATCCTTTGAAAGTAGTCTCCCCTTGGGTTCTATTCCTAAGTCGTCGTACGCTGTGGGTACAGTGTCCTTAGGTTGCAAGTTTTATGCACGGCGGATCGGGTCAGGAGAGGGAAATAATTGAGCGAAGTGAAGAGGGTTGACTGGTCGCCTTCATGAAATGACAGCAAAGCCAACTGGGCTTCAAAACAGAGGTTACAGTCTTGGGCTTCCTGGGGAGGGAGAGAAAAATAAAAAATAAAAAAAATAAAAATAAAAAAAAATAAACCCCCCCCTACAAAGGGGGGGATGGAGGGGGGGGATGTGTGGATGTCCCCTGTCCGTGTTGTGGGCGGATGCTGTAGAAGTGAATATTGGTCTTTTTACATGAGCTTTGGACTTTTGGTTCCTTTGGCGGAAGAAGGAGGATCAAAATTGCTTCTGTTGGCGTTTCTGCGATAGGATCCTTGTTGGAAAGGTGATCGGGAGGGTGTTGATCCAGAGCTGGTTTGGTAGTTGTTGATTTCCGGCGGCAGCAAAAATTCCGCATACCACTCAGGAAGATCAATCGGAGCTATTTGTAGGTTTTCGCAGAATTTTTTAAAATCCTCTGGGATTTTGAGCAGGTGTTGTTTGCCCATGTAAGAGGCTTGAAGAGCAAACAGAAATTTCCATCTATAATTGATGCCTTTTTCTCTTAAGACATCCAGTAGTGGCCGCAATGCTCTTCTGTTCTTAAGAGTAATTGGTGACAGATCTTGAAACAATTGAATTGTGGATTCGTTGAACAGGATTTGGTCTTTGGATCTTGCTTTTTGGATGACATCTTCCTTCAGGCCGAAATTGGGTAGGCAACATATGATATCCCTAGGTGGGTTTCCCTCTGGTGCTGTAGGTCTTAGAGCTCTGTGAGCCCTGTCAAATTCTATGGGAGATTGTTCAGGTCTGTCAAGGAGACTATTGAAGATGGAAGTTAGTGCTGGTTTAATTTGGTCTGGAAGGACTGTCTCAGGAACACCTCTGATTCTTATGTTATGTCTCCTCCCTCTATTATCCAAGTCTTCCAGGTGCCTATTCATTACAATCAGGTGTTGGGAATGGGAAGCGGTAATGTCATCCAATCTGATCAATGCCCTGTCTCTTCTTTTCCCTGCACGTTCCGTCACAGCCATTTGTTCTGAGAGCCTAAGCAGCTCAGTTTTAATGTCCGTAATGGCGGAGGTGAATGATCTTTTGATGTCCGCAGCTATGTCTGTCATGGTAGCATAGGTCAGAGGTCTGTCATTATCGTTGTGACCCGCTGCAGAATCCTCAGATGGAGGGAGGGATACTTCATCTTCATCCAAGTCCTCTTCCATATTATGTCTGTGGGGTGTCTCCATTTTTGAGTTTCTCCCTCCCCCACTATATCTGTACTTGTTCAAGTTTGATGATGATAGCCGCCTTTTGGGGGTAGTCAGAGAGCGGAGAACGTGGTTATGTGTCCCTTTTTTAATCTGTGTGGACATATTCACTGTGCGTACGGTTTGTTTTCAGGCCCAGGTCTCACAGCGACTCAGGATTCACTCACATATCTGTTATCAGCTCCACGCGCCAAGCCATTATCCCTGATTCCTGAGTGAAGGTTGTAGAGCGGGGATCTGTCGTGCTTGGGTAGGTGCACGGTCTGAGCGTCGGTGTGACGTGTGTGAGAGTTGCGCTGGGGAAGGAATGATTGCTGCGATAGATCGCAGATACCTGGTTACAGTCCAATAGGAAAGGCCCAAGCTGCAGCGGTCTGTGCGTCCCCCCTGGATTGTATGCCGGGCTGCTGCTGCTAAATAGGGGCTGGGCTGAGTCAGACCAGGGTGATTGGGCCTTTGCTGCTGTTAGGTTAAAGGTGTAGCAAGCTGAGGCCCAGTGAGCAAGTCCCTCCTTCCATGCAGCTACTTTGCGGGTTGAGCGTCAGTTTTGTGCCTTGACAGTTAAATAGGGTGGGTATTAATCCCTCTGGGGCACTGAAACTGGTGTAGAGGTAGCTGTGGGGGGATGGAGTGGGATAGGAGCGGAGTGCCGGGAGTAGCAAGATGGCCGCTGACTTCCGAGGGTAGGCCGAAGCCGCGGTCTTTCCTGGGGATGGAGGCCGATCGAGGGTGCTTCGCTCGGAATAGGCCTACGGTGTCCCCGCTAAGAACCCCTCCAGTGCACCCGTGGACAGTCACTTCAGGGGGCGTCTCGTTGTGGCAAGATAGGGCTGTTGCCCTGCTACTTACTGCGCTCCAGAGAAGGGGAAGTCCAGGTCGGCAGGCCGCAGGATGGCGTCAGGCAGCTGGATGCTGGAGCTGGAGGCCGGGATCTTCGGGTAGTTCTGTTCTGCAGAACGCGACAGCGGCAGCTGATAGGTCGGAACCGGGCAGTCTCCTCGTCTCTCGATCACGGAGGTAGAGAGCTGAGGGCCCCGGAGGGTCAGCAGGCCTCAAGATGGCGACGTGTCCCTGCAGTGCGGGTCTGTTTGTCTGCCCCGAACAGGCACCGTTTCTGTTAATAGCTAGCCTGGGCTGTAGCAGGGGAGGCCCAGGTGTTATTGATGGCGGTTTTAAGCCTCAGTTGGTGACCTAGGGCGAGGATGGCAATGGATTCGCCACGCTTGTGTGGAGCTCAGCTCTCACACGTCTTCCCTGTCCTGCATCCGGCCACGCCCCCAGCACTATTTAATTATAAGATTTAACATAGAATTTGGCTCCCAATACTTTACAGTTCATAAAAATTTAAATTTTACTGACTAAAGTACACACCCCGTTTCCCGGCAAATAGACCTATACATATTAATATTAGAAATGTATCCAACCAAATCAATCCATGTTCTGGGTAAGCCAAAATTTTAAAACACATAAGGCAAGGGTCATACTGCTGCAGCCCATTCATGTACATGTATGGTAAGGCAGCCCATTTGTTTTGGATTGGCTGCCAACACACCACAATGCAGGTTTTAATGCACATGCACCTTTTTTTTTTTCTCTGCAAATTGCACCAGTTCATTGGCTGGTATCAATACATCATTGACCAGTATCAATCCATCCATCTTCATGTAAAGACATGGTTGCATAGATCTGGGACAGGTGTCCCAGAGAAGTTAGAACACAAATGTAGGATTTAGGCGTGCAGAATAAACAATTATGAGCTGTGGATGACTGGATAAGAGGTTGGAGAAAATGTGGCACTGTATAGAAAGTGGGGGGTATATGATGTAAATTTTTTAAGAGTAAGGCCTGGTTCACACCTATGAATTTTTTTTTGTGTTTTTTTTCAGTTTTGCAGAAACACACTACAGTATATTTAACATGGTTTCTTATGGGTCTTGTTCACATCTGAGCATTTTATGGAAAGGGCCATGGACTTTATTCTGGTTTTTGGTTCCATAAGCGTCAATGGATCCAAAAAAATTGATTGAAAAACGCAAAATGCACCTGGAATATGCAAACTGCAACTTGCATAGGTTTAAACCAGGCCTTAGTGCATGTACTGATTCACTACATTCACTCTTGATAGTAGAATACTTTCATGTTCAAAGCAGATATGGCAGTCTGCTTTTATTCCAGACAGAAAGGAAAAGTATATATGTCCCACAGAACTTTTTACACAGCTCTATCACAATCCTGTTTTTAAAGTGGAAGTAAAGCAAAACCTAACTCTAAATCTATTTCCACCCCAACTCTAAGCCTAATCTATCTAGCCCTGTAAAGAAACAAATCACTATACTTACCTATTCTGCAGCTGCTCTGTGCCTGTCAGTGCTCAGACCATACACCGCACACTGCATCAAATTGGTCTGCATGGCTGTCGTCCCAGAAGGAAGCTTCTTCTCAAGATAATGCACGAGAAAAACACTCAAACAGTTTGCTGACGAGAAGCAGACCTAGGACATGGATTACTGGAACCATGTCCTGTGGTCTAATGAGACCAAGATAAACTTATTTGGCTCAGGTGGTGTCAAGCGAGTGTGGCGGCAACCAGGTGAGGAGTACAAAGGCAAGAGTGTCTTGCCTACAGTCAAGCATGCTGATGGGGGTGTCATGGTCTGGGGCTGCATGAGTGCTGCCGGCACTGGGGAACTACAGTTAATTGAGGGAACCATGAATGCCAACATGTACTGTAACATACTGAAGTAGAGCATAATCCCCTCCCTTTGGAGACTGGGCCATAGGGCAGTATTCCAACATAACAACCCCAAACACACCTCCAAGACGACCACTGCCTTGCTAGCATATCTTCAGACCTAAACCCTATTGAGCATCTGAGGGGCATCCTCAAATTGAAGGTGGAGGCGCCCAAGGTCTCTGGAACTGGAAGGTTGCCACTGGAAGAGGACTCCAGTGGCAACCTGTGACGCTCTGGGTTAAGGCAGTCCTGAAAAATAATGGTGGCCACACAAAATATTGACACTTTGGGCCCCATTTGGACATTTTCCTTTAGGGGCGTACTTACGGTTGTTGCCAGCTGTTTAGACATTAATGGCTGTGTGTCAAGTTATTTTGAGGGGACACTGTTATACAAGCTGTACACTCACTACTATACATTGTAGCAAAGTGTCATTTCTTTAGTGTTGTCACATGAAAAGATATAATGAAATATTTTCAAAAACGTGAGGGGTTTACTCACTTTTGAGAGATACTGTGTATATATGTGTATGTGTATGTGTATATATGAATGACACACACATTTGTTAAATAAGTTGTGGTCTAACAATGTGCTATTTAACAAATATACTAAATTAATATATGGTTGTTAAGGAGCCAGGACCCGCTGTATCCTTAACAACCATTGAATTATCACTGCTGTCAGCTGGGGATTCCCAGGTCTGGTTTGGATTTTAAGGGCAACCCCACGTTAAAAATGTAAAAAAATGGCGTAGGGTTCCCCCAAAATCCATACCTCACCTGTGCATGCAGCCTGGAAGGCCAGAAAAATTCATTCACCAAAACAATGTATACAGCAAAAAAAATAAAAAATAAATAAAAAGCAAAAAATAAAAACACAAACAGAAGTCCTTAATTAAAATAAAGAAGTCCCTTGATATACATCCATCATAAAATAACATTGTTGAGCGATGTAGGTCAATGTCAATCACAATGAACGACGGCTGCCAACCCGCACGGAAAAAAACCCTGCTTGCCCACCAACAAACGACTGCTGCTATTGCTTGACACTCACTAAATGGCACTCCGCTCCCCGTAATGCTAGTGTAAACAAAAGGATGGGGGGCACCCCATAATTGATCATATATGGGCGTATCCATATTTGGTCAATGACATCATAAGGGTTGTGGTCACCCGGAGATGTCATTGATGATGTATGGAACTTTGTCCATATATAGACCTTTGTTTACTTCAGCTGCGGGCAAGCGGAGCAGTCATTCGGTGAGTGTCAAGCAAAGAGAACAGTCAGGCTTTTTATTTTTTCCTGTGTGGGTTGGCAGCTGTTGTTCATTGTGATTGATGTGGTCTACATACAGTGCCTTGAAAAAGTATTCATACTCCTTGAAATTTTCCACATTTTGTCATGTTACAACCAAAAACGTAAATGTATTGTATTGGGATTTTATGTGATAGACCAACACAAAGCAGCACATAATTGTGAAGTGAAAGGAAAACGATAAATGGTTTTAATATTTTTTACAAACAAATATCTGAAAAAAGTGTGGCTTGCATCTGTATTTAGTCCCCTTTACTCTGATACCCCTAACTAAAATCTAGTGGAACTAATTGCCTTTGGAACTCACCTAATTAGTAAATAGAGTCTACCTGTGTGTAATTTAATCTCAGTAAAAATACAGCTGTTCTGTGAAGCCCATGGTAACTGTGGAGGTGCTTCCGAGATCCACAGTTTAGGTGGTCTCGAGAATCTGTCCACAGGACAACTATTTGTGGTGCACTCCACAAATGTGATCTTAATGGAAGAGTGGCAAGAAGAAAGCCATTGTTGAAAGAAAGCCATAAGAAGTTCCATTTGCAGTTTGCGAGAAGCCATGTGAGGGGGGGACAGCAAACATGTGGAAGAATGTACTCTGTTCAGATGAGACCAAAATGTAACTCTTTGGCCTAAAAGCAAAACGCTATGTGTGGCAGAAAACTAACGCTGCACATCACCCTGAACACACCATTCCCACATGAAACATGGTGGTGTCAGGGTCATGTTGTGGGAATGCTTTTCTTCAGTAGGGACAGGGAAGCTGGTCAGAGTTGATGGAAAGATGGATGGAGCCAAACACAGGGCAATCTTAGAAGAAAACCTGTTAAGAGTCTGCAAAAGACTTGAGACTGGGGCGGACCCTAAACATGCAACCAGAGCTACAATGGAATGGTTTAGATCAAAGAATATTCGTGTGTTAGAATGACCCAATCAAAGTTTAGCCCTAAATCTAATTGAGAATCTGTGGCAAGGCTTGAAAATTGCTGTTCACAGACGCTCTCCATCCAATCTGACAGAGCTTGAGCGATTTTGTAAAGACGAATGGGCAAAAATCTCACTCTAGATGTGCAAAACTGGTGGAGACATACCCAAAAAGACTTGCAGCTGTAATTGCAGCAAAAGGTGGTTTTACAAAGTATTGACTCAGGGGGGCTGAATACAAATGCACGCCACACTGTTTAGATATTTATTTGTAAATAAGTTTGAAAACCATTTATCTTCCACTTGACAATTATTTGCCACTTTGTGTTGGTCTATCACAAAAAATTCCAATGAAATACATTTACGTTTTTGGTTGTAACGCGACAAAATTTGGAAAATTTCAAGGGGGTATGAATACTTTTTCAAGGCACTGTAATTGATGACGGATTGTACAGTGTGGCAAATACTTTACCCCATACTCATTTACATAGGGGGGCTGGGATCTGAGGGCCCTTTATTGTTAAAGGGGGACTTCCAGAAACCAAGCTCCCCACTCCCAGTCCCCCACAACTATCAGGTAGGGGTTGTGAGGAAGAGGCCCATGTCCTCATCAACATGGGGACAATGTGCTTTGTCAGGGGGTCTCCCCCTGGTAAAGTACCCCCCTATGTTGAGGGCATGTGACATGGTATGGTTCAGGGAGGTGAACACTTGTCCTCTCCTTTCCTGGCTTGCTGGGCTGCATGCTCGTATAAGGGTCTGGTATGGATTTTGGAGGAGATCCCACAACATCTTTTTGTATGGGGGTCCCCCCTAAAATCATTACCAGGTGCTGGCACCCAATCATGTGACCAGACCAGAGAAACTTCAGAATAGGTAGGTATAGACATTTTTCCTTTTACAGTGTAGATAGAGTAGACAGGGTAGATAGAGTAGGCTTAGAATGGCTGTGGGAGTTGATTTAGGCTTAGTTAGACTTTGACAGAAATTACACTTTAAATCTGTAGTAAGCTATGATGTTCTCCAACTGCCCAACAGTGCAAACTGTTCTTCAATGCTATAGCACACTGTGTACAGATTTTCAAAACCCTTGCTTGTGTTATTGGCTAACTATGCTTCTCAGAAGTTGGCACGAAGCTTGAAATCAAATTACAGACATCCCTAGCAAAAGAATATTCAAACTTTCAAAGATGGGTTTATTAAAACCAAACCCTGTAAGCAGTTTCATAAAGGAAACACAAATTTCATCAGTAACTTGAACAGAAAGAGGTATGGATTTACAATAAAGTTTGCTAAAATCCCTAGAACAAGCAACGCCATATAATCTGTGAATTGCACAAGGTTTGGGAACATGTAGCACACTAAGGCGTACATAACACGTAGGGCCCAGGAGTGCATACTGTGCAGTGTTGAGATGTGTGTATTACACAGGCCACAGACAAAATTCAGCACAAGGAACAGTACTTACATATACCCGCCCCCCAAAAGTAACCATCTATTTGCTCACCTTTGCTTATCTCTGTGCCCCCCCCATTCACAGCTCACCTCATCTCCCCCCATTCCACATCTGAGCTTCATCCCAATCGACCCATCCAAAGCTCACCTTTTCTCCTCTGTCCACATCTTACTTCACTTTCTACAACACACCTCTTCTTCCCCCAGCCAAAACTCACCTATTCCCTCCCTGTCTACAGCTCACTTCTGTACCTCTGTCCACAGTTCACCTTAGCACCCCCAGGTTCACAACTCACCTTTGTACCGCGTCAACAACTCACCTCTGCATCTCGATCCATAGCTCTCACCTCTTCATTCCCCAAATTTTCACCTCTACACAACCTGCCAACTTTCTCCCTACAGCTTTCAGCTCTGCACAACACTCTTACTTCCCCACAGCTTTCACGTCTGCACAACACCCTAACCCCCCCTGGGTGGCTGCTTCTCTCTGTGCAACCACCCCCCCATGGCACAAAGGTAGAGGAAGTAAAACAAAAACTTCCTCTATCACTTTCTGTGTTTAGTGGTGGGAGGGAGCAGGGCTGCCGGAAGTGACAGAACTGAAAAAAAGCCCTGGGTATACTAATGCTTATAGTAAACAGAATTCTAAGATAGCATAAAGGAAAAAATGAAGAAGGAAGCTAAAACAAAGTACTTCTTTTAAATCTTAGAAATACGTCATTCCTTTCAAAGTGACCTTATGAGTAACAGTTAATACCAGACGTACAATTGAAATTCAGAGAAAATAGCACAGTCTGAGAGGAACATTATAAAATCAGGTTAAGTGCATCTTTGCTTATTTCATTCCTTAAGTGCACTCTCTACATCAGCTCATTCTATGTAAATCTGACATCGTAATCAATACATTTCAAGTCCTGATATACAGAAAGACGTGGATTCTGAAAGTGAAGTCATCACACTGATATCTAACATTGGAAACGGCTATTTCCATTAGGGCTGACAAGTACGTCACATCAACCCCCCCCCCCCAAAAAAAAGAAGAAGATCTTGTGTATAATAGCGGTTCATTAAAAGTAGATTCCCTGAGCAGCAACATTATGTCATTGCTTTCCATTGTGAATAGTAATGTTCACTCAGGGTAGATATAACATTTTATTTTCATTTTAAAATCTTGAACTGGGAGAATATTTTTTTATTTTTATTAGTATAATTTTTCCAATAGGTTAGTCAATGGGCCCCAGTAGGTTTTAATACACTGTGCAGCTTTGTAAAGCATTGATTTATTTTATCATCATTCCTGTAGGCCCTTTGACCCCCCCTGGAAGCCTGGCTGAACAACTCCCAGTTAGCAATTCCCACATCCTACCTTGTTGCAGGGACGCAAAAAAGGTTGTTTACTCACTCCTGTAAACACTTCATTCAGTGGTGCATAAAGTTAATGTAAGTGGATCCTGGGATGTAAATTCACATGCACGACCGTTATACTGGTGTATCAAGTTGATACAGTTGGTCTGAATGCAAGCCCCTCATTTCATACATGAATTGTAGTCATCTATAAAATGCCACATAATTCTGCTGGACTAGCATTTGATTCTGAAAATGTCATCACTATGTTGACATATATTTTTAGCCAAGGAATTGCCTCCTGCCAAGTTGTTTAGCATAGGGCTCAAAATTTGAAGTCCTGAGCTACTAGCCAGGCCTTAAGAGTTACTAGCCATCAGTTGCCCCACCCAAACCCTACCCTACCCTGCCCCTAAAAACGTCTTCGTAAATTATCCCATGAAATTACACTGTTAAATGTTTTATGCAAAATTAAGTTACAAAAATAATTAACAAGAACAACTTTAACAATGTTGACATAAAGCATATCAGTACCCATCAGTGCAGCCTCACTAGTGCCCATTAGTGCAGCCTCATTAGTGCACATCAGTGCAGCCTCATTAGTGCACATCAGTGCTGCCTCATAAGTGCAGCTTATTAGCGCCCATCATTGCCGCCTCATCAGCGACCATCATTGCTGCCTCATCACTGCACTATTAGTGCTCATCAGTGCAGCATATCAGTGGCGCCTCATCCGTGGCCGTCAGTGGCGCCTCATCCGTGGCCGTCAGTGGCGCCTCATCCGTGGCCGTCAGTGGCGCCTCATCCGTGGCCGTCAGTGCAGCCTCATCCTTGCCCATCAGTGCAGCCTCATCCTTGCCCATCAGTGCAGCCTCATCAGTGCAGCCTCATCAGTGCCCATCAGTGCAGCCTCATCAGTGCCGCCTATCAGTGCCCATCAGTGCAGCCTATCAGTGCCCATCAGTGAAGCCCATCGGTACCCATCCGTGCCCATCAAGGCAACAGGGATCACAGGGGAGAAACAGGAGGATTGCCGGCCGGATCACACAGAGCGGGGATCTCCTGCTGTAACACAGCTTGAAGATGAAATGTCGACCGCTGTCAAACAAAGTCCCGCCTCCTGGACCAACACTGGACCAGTGTGCTGTCAATCATACGAGCCAGTGTAGGAGGCGAGGCTTTGTTTGACAGCGGCCAGTGTTTTATATCCAAGCTGTGTCACAGTGGTAGATACCCGCTCTGTGTGATCCAGCTGGTGTTCTGTCGAGAAGTGCTCCCCATTGAATAGTGCACGTGCATGCACAGGACAGAGCCGCACTCCAGCTGAGTTGCCGATCAGCTGGAGTGATGTGACCAGGGCGCAAGCGCACATCATAGGAGGTATCTCTCGATGGGAGATACCATTTCACAGGCATAATTAAAACTTATACAAACAGCGGGGGGAGACCATAGTTCTCACATTGTGCCTCGCTGTTGCGGGCGGCTTTACAGTGTGCTGATGGTCCGGTTTGCCCGCTGTTTGTATGTTTAAATTGTGGCTGTGAAATGGTATCTCCCATCGAGAGATACCTCCTACGATGTGCGCATGTGCCATGGTTACGTCAGCCCAGCTGATCAGCAAATCAGCTGTTGTGCTATGACGTACAGCACATGCACAGTTTGTCTCGGGCACTATTCGATGGGGGGGGGGGGGGCACTTCTAGACAGAACACCGGCTCTCCTCCTGACAGTTTCCTAACATATACCACAAGCAAACAAGCAAGGAGACAGAAGAGTGTTGGTCTCTACTTAAGACTTGGGTCACCAGTAATAGTTATGCCTCTTGTAATGTGGGCTTATTCAGAGGTATTTCCCATATATGATATAGCACATTCTACTGTAAAATAAGATCCGAGACTCTCTCCAACAGTGATTTACAGAAATCTAAGTTTTTAAAATATAGCAGGCTCGCACAGGTTTTAAATAGTTTTTGTACTCCGCTTTCTTTTAGTTTCTTCCACCAAATGTATTTTGTCTACTCTCAATGTTCATTGTCCTTTAATACATTAGGATCAGATTCCTAGCCACCTTTAGGAGGTGAGGAATCATTGATTTCTTGGGAATGAAGATGGGCATTACAGTGTCCACTTAACACACGGCTTGTTATGGTTAACTTTAGACATAGTTTTAAAGGTAAAGTCCTTTTTAAAAAAAAACACTTTTATCTGGTTTGTGGGTAAGGGTGTGCTTGGCCCCATGTTACACCCTAAAAATTGATGTAACATGAGGTTTTTAAATGTGGACTTAACCTGTATTGAAAACTGCATAATGCTTTTTAACAAAAATATCTATTGATATAGAACTTACCAGCATCCCTGTCTCTGATACAGTAGTCAGGTGAATTCTCAAAGTATACAAGATCATTGGTAGTAGGCTTCTTAAATCTTGTATTTGCCACTGTAAAGCCTGTTCCATCTTGATTCATAACCACTTGTATAGCTCCATTATATTTTTTACGAAGGAAATCTCCTGATTTTCGGAAATCTCCCATAGTTAGCCAGCATGTCCTTAAAGTACATGATCCACTTACTCCATGGCATTTGCATTCTTGTGTCATGAACCTCTTGACAGCCTAGACCACAAAGACAAGATAATCTATTATCAACACACAGACCACAAACACTATCTTTATTATTGTACTATTTTGTAATATATTGTAATAGATAACATCAGTTTAAAAATACAATATATACAGTATGTATATTAAAATTAAGCTAAAATCGGTGCTGTTCCCCATCGACAAGGTGGCGTCTCGGGGGGCCGCCTCCTCTCCCTTACGCATGAGAGTGCGAGGCATATTCTTGTGGGGAGTGCAAGTCCTTAGGGAGTGGAATCACTGAGCACATTGGTGTGGTGAAGGTTTGAAGAAAACACAAGAAAGTTTTATTTGTCATCATCTTCATTTGAAGTCACTTTTGGATGCACTTTTTATGGACTTATTTTGTGCACTTTTTTATGGACTCATTTTCAGTTAAACACTTTATATCAATTGTTTTAAATCACTGTCATGAACGTTATGGACACTTGATGAGTTTATTGTATGCACATTTCTTTACAGGGTGTATATTTATGAACATTCGCATTTATGCACTATCTCACGGAGTGTATATGGTTTATATTTAGATTTGTGTTGTAAGACACTGAGCGCTACTATTTTGGTTATTCAAAATTATTTTTCACTTTTAATATATACAGTATGTATATTAAATTTAAGCTAAAATCGGTGCTGTTCCCCATCAACAAGGTGGCGTCTCGGGGGGCCGCCTCCTCTCCCTTACGATGGGTTGAGGAATTCCGATACCTTGGGGTACTGATTACAAGAACTCCCTCTAAATACATAGAAAAGAACCTGGTACCTGTCCTGACTGCCCTGTGCACAAAATGCTCTGCATGGGTGGGCCTGCCACTCAACCTCTTGGGACGTATCAATCTTCTTAAGATGGTGATGCTGCCTAATTTTAACTACCTGTTTATAAACTGTCCTGTGTGGGTCCCAGTTTGTTTTTTTAAGGAGATTGACAAACCTTTATTTGGAATGGAGCACTCCCCAGGTTGGCACGCTCCACCCTGTGGTTGCCTGCTCACATAGGGGGATTAGCCCTCCCTAACTTTCAAATATACTATTGGGCCGCAATGCTGGTGATGGTCCAGTGGTGGTTCCAGGGCTCCAGGTCCAACGCTGCGGTCTGCCTGTAGGCGAGCTGTCTTGGCTCGCTGGCTGACCTCTGTCTCTTCGCCTACAGAGGCCCCGGGGCATACGTAGGGCTCCCGGAGACGACGCGGGCAATGTGGAGGGTGTGGACTGCTGCTAGGAGGCGTTACATGCGACCAGATCAATGGTCGCCAGCTCATCCATTGTGGGGGAACCCCGCCCTACCGCACCATCCCGGACCCAGATATGGTATCACTACCTTGAACCAGATTATGCCCCAAGGTGTGTTGTTACCACTCTCGGATCTAATGCTAAAATATTAACTGCCACAGTGGATGAGGTTTTGGTACCTGCAGCTTAAACATGCTAATAGGGCCCAGTTTCCACGATTACCCCTACTCAAGGCGGACCCCATTGAAGAACTTCTGGCCCCGGGTGACCTTACCAAACCCCTCTCTGTGTTGTATGGTGCGCACTCCTTGGCACTGACTCACCCAAACTAGAAAGACTGTGGGAAGCATGGGACGGGGACATCCCCTCACTGGACAGGGAGGGATGGGAGGACTGCCCCAAGCTGGTTATATCATCCAATGATAAGCTCATTCAGGTGAAATTTCTCCATAGAGAGTCTACTACACACCCCAAAAACTCCACCGCATATTTCCAGACAGAGACCCCCTATGTCCCAGATGCAAAACACAAGTACCGTATATACTTGAGTATAAGCCGAGATTTTCAGCCCTTTTTTTTGGGCTGAAAGTCCCCCCCTCGGCTTATACTCGAGTCAGCAAAATTTTTACATTGGAAATCGGACCTGTAAAGAAGTTGCGGCTGCAGCGTCCATCGTTTAAATTCCGCAGTCTCTTCCTGTTCCTTCCACGATAGGCGATTCTCATCAGACACTCTCCGCCTATCACGATCGTTCTCTCATCGTCAGTTTCCCAGCAGACGTCTGTGATTGGCGGAACACCCAACACAGTGTCTGCTGGGAAACTGAGGATGAGAGAATGATCGTGATAGGCGGAGAGTGTCTGATGAGAGTCGCCTATCACGGAAGGAACAGGAAGAGACCGCGGAATTTGAACGATGGACGCCGCAGCTTCTTTACAGGTACTATTTACAATGTAAAATTATAGGATAGGAAAAAGGTGAGCTAGGGAACAGCGAGCTAGGGAACAGTGAGGATAGGAAACAGTGAGGATAGGAAACAGTGAGGATAGTAAACAGTGAGGATAGGAAACAGTGAGGATAGGAAACAGTGAGGATAGGAAACAGTGAGGATAGGAAACAGTGAGGATAGGGAACAGTGAGGATAGGGAACAGTAAGGATGGGAACAGTGAGGCATTATTGACCCTCAGCTTATACTCGAGTCAGTAAGTTTTCCCAGTTTTTTGTGGCAACATTAGGTACCTCGGCTTATACTCGAGTATATACGGTAGGTAGTTTCTTCCATATGTTTTAGGACTACCCCATCATAATGAACTATTGGTTGGCAGTCTCTTTCGGCATTGCCCGAACTGGCCCTGGGAGTACACGAAGATGCTCAACGCTCTCACCACTTGAAATTGCTGATCTCCTATCTTTTATTTTATGCCAAGAAGGAGATTCTCCTGACATGGATCGCCCCCTGCCCTCCCTCCCTTTCCTCCTGGGAGGCTCAGATTGAGGCGGCACTGCCTATGTATAGGATCACATATATTAACAGGGGTTGCCAGTGGAAATATGAGAAGGTGCGGGCCCAGTGTTGCCAACCATACGTCTATTTACAGACAGCACGTGAATTTAACCCCTTTTTCGGGGTGTACGTTAAAGTCCGTTATGGGCACCGGCGCCCATAAAAAAGATGGCTGCGAACCGGCCATACAACTGCGCATGCACCGTTCCGAAGCCGGCCGAGCTCAGGAAAACTTGTTCGCCCTCAGCCCTGACCTCGGCCCTGACCTGTGGAGAGGTGAAAGGGGCACAGGAGGAGGACACAGCACACTGATGATGTGGAGAAGTAAAATGGTGGTGGAAAGAGGAGGAGGCTGCTGTGAGGGGGTGAGGAGGGAACCATCATGTCTGCAGCCTGTCTCCACCGGCACCTCCTGTAGTATGTCCACAGTCTCTGTCCACCTCCTGTAGTATGTCTGCAGTCTGTCCAACTCCTGTAGTATGTCTGCAGTCTCTGTCCATCTCCTGTAGTATGTCCACAGCCTCTGTCTACCTCCTGTAGTATGTCCGCAGCCTCTGTCCACCTCCTGTATCGTGTCCGCAGCCTCTGACCATCTCTTGTCTTTTATCATGTCTGCAGTCTCTGAGGGAAAGGAGTCAAGAGTGGGAGTGCCGCCGGGATGGGGGTTACAGCCCAGGAAGAAACAGACGTGTGGACTGGGCAGAGGAGATCAGAGCCACCAAGCTGGAGCCGTCTGACTGAGCCCCACACTGTGCACCTGAGAGGAGGTTAGAGACAGTGCCGCCAGGCCATTCTGAGGGGGGGGGGGTCACTGATGTAAGGAGGTGAGTGAATACAATAATGTAAGGGGGCACTGATATAAAGGTTTCCCCCTTATATTAGTACCCCCCCTTACCTTAGTGTATTCACTCTGTAGAAGGTGGTCTCTATTCACCAGAGCCCCCCTCCACATCAGAGTTCCCCCTTACATCATGATCTGCAGCGTTCCCCTTTACATAAGAGTTCCCTTGCACTGTAAGGGGGCATCCTGCAGACTCTGATGTAAGAGGGAACTCTGTGCTGGCTGGGTTATAGTAACCTAACCTTCATGTAAATTGAGAAATATGTTTTTTTACTTTTGTTTAACTTAAATACATTGGTAATAGCATTAGCTGTGTGTTTATAGTTAACATATTGATATTTGCACTGTTTAGTACTAAAAACAGCAATTTTTTAGTACTTTTTTTGCAATGTCATTAAAAAATGCAGCTCTGCCAGTAGTTGTCATGATTTTTGCCAGTAAAAAATTGGCGCCGTTCAGAAATTTTGGCATCCTTGCCAGTAAATTTCACTTCAGGGGGTTGGCAAAACTGTGCGGGCCCCCTGGACCCCCACATAGTACCTCGAGGGGAATGATTCTCCGAGGAGCTGGGGGCGGATGGGATAGAGGTGCACTTGCTGGTGAGCTCACTCTCTGAACTTGTTTCTCATGCATACTGTACGATCACTGTATACCTTGCTTGACCCAAGATGTATGTCTGTATGTAGCTGTGTCTATTTGCATGCAATGCACTGTACCATGTCATTCAGTATACTGTAACTAATTATTTTATGACAATAAAGCACCTTTTTTGTTAAAGAAAAAATAAAAAACATTAAACCTAAGCTATTCCCCGGATAGGGACTGTTGATGAATAGCAATTTTCAAGTTGTGACACAGATTCTTGAGTGGGCTATTCTGGGACATTCAAATTATTGGTTTAAAATCACTACAATGTAGCTGACTTTGTATTCAGGGTCATTCTACCGGTAGAATGAATACATTGTGCATTCTATGGTAGGGGAACTCCTGTCCTAGGCTTGGGTTTTCAGCAGAAAAACACATTTTATTTCCACTTTACCAGGTTTGTCATTCATCAAACTAAGTTATGAGCTTTGTTGGTGTTCTTCCACACGGAACATTTTTTCACTAAATCCCCCCCAAAAATTAATCTCATCAAATCACAGAGTCTCTCTCTCTATAATTTTACTGCATCTCCTCTACATCTTTTGGCATATTTGAAAGGGAGTTGATTATTTATTTATTTTTGTTTTTTTTAAGGGTTTCCATTATCACTCATCCTAAATCACATATTGGTGAACAGCCAAGTATAGTTACTGCAGGAATGGTTTCTCCCATCTCAGCTGTGAATCTCTGCTATTCTTACAGAGTTATTATTACCAGTGATGTCAACAGCACACAACCTAGTGTGCTTTAGTGTTCTTAAAGCTCATCTCTAATCCGAACTCCTTTTTTTGTACTCCATTGAGCTGCAGTCAAATTCTGTTATTCACTTTATAAGATTACCCTTGCTTTAGACATGTAGTAACCTTAATTTTTTTATACCATGCTCATAAGCAGAAGCAATGCCATATACAGTAGAAAAAGTAAACTTGTACCTTTCTTCCAGCTCTGTTGTTGTGAAGGTTCATCAAAGCTCTGGCATCTTTTCCTTTTCTTTCCTTTGCATCTACAAATGCTCTAGCAAACTTACTACCATAGTCTATGTTATCACTGCAGCCACCCCAGTCAAAGCTGCCTCTGATATCTTTAAAAGAACCTTTTTTATTAGGATCACATGAGCAGGACTTCAGCTCTCCTTGACTGCATGCCCTTGTAATAGAAAATACAACTCCAGCAGAAGAGATGGCATAAACAAAGGCCGATTCTCGACTACCTGAAAATGACAACAAAAAAGAATTAGTGATCCCTATATACTGTAATTATATTTTTTCCTAACAGCTTCGAATTTTATATAAAGAGCCAGTATTTCCCATTACGTTACATCTAAATACTTGCATATGTCTTTCTTTTAAACATAATTAACATATTTACCTAGAGAAAAGTAAAAGAAAAACTTTTATATTTTTCACTCGCAGCCTACAGCAGTCAAGGGAACCACTAGACATAGCTGAATATTGAGGGGGAACTGAGCTCGGGAAACCGTGCCAAAGAAAAAGCAGAGGGCAAAGGACTAAAGTATTGCCTGTGGTCTCCCTGCAAGTTTCCCTCCCGTTACTGATTTACCATGCCTTTTTTCACACCGAGTCTCTGCATGGAGTTGGCCCTTTTGGTCTCAAGCAAGATTTGCTTCCTCAAGTCAGAGCCTCCACCAAAGAGAACAGTGAGCAACACTGGACAAATTTATAATATCAGGAGATATGGTAATATCACCATATCTCCTGCCTTAGAACTTCAACTGCAGATATACAACTGATGTTGTAGGCACAGAAGTGCCTAGGCACTCTCACATACGAGAAAATGTTCTGTTATTTTACCAAAGGAAGGCAAAAGGTAATTTTTCAGGGTTCTGCTTTGGCATTATTATTTCTAAATGTTCCCTATAACAGCAAAATTTCCCCTTTTTAAATCAAGTCAACTTAAAAACAGTCTTGATTCAGACAAAAGTGCACTATATATGTACATGACCAAGTTGTGAATATTTGAAAAATATACGGTGTTAAAATCTGTTTTGTAGTTGCTGAGATTTGCCCACATCCTAAATAAGCAAATTAACTCCCCTGGCAACATGTGCCTGCATGAGTAATGTGTAGTCTCTCATGAGAGGAAGGAAGGGATTATGTTAACTCACATCCTCAGAATCCCTGTTACAAGGTTTCTCTACTGGTGTCACAGATCATCTACTTACTATATGCAAAGAATCAGCAAGATGCCAAAAGGGCAAGCATAGCCTAATGACATTAAGGGGATGAAAACATATACTTTTGTAAGTTTCAGACCTGTAAGTAAAGATACACACAGAAGAAAGCGGAGTTACAGTTAAAAGCAAAAGGACCCCAAACATAAGAAAATCACTGTGGGAGATTAGGGGAGCAGAGTTTTTCATGTACTTCAGGGTATTTTTGACCAGATATACAATAACTCTTCAGTTTACCTGAAAAACCTTCAACTAACAATGGTCACTTATATGAGCAACAGCCAACACATTTTACTGACAACCAAACATAGAATAATGGCAGCTCAGAACATAAAAAAGAGATGCAGGTCTTTCCTTTTGATGCTAATATTATGTATTTAGACTAAAGCTGGCTATAAACTATTAGATTTCTTTTTGTTCATAAATTTGTCCAGATTCCTCCATCCAGTTTACAGTGCGGAAGAACAAATTCCTCCTGCTAGGCTATTGTATTCTGTAGTGTTGGAACCTTGAGTAAATTTGTGCTTGAAATGTATTTTTATTGCAAGCAAACCAATGGTGACCCAACAAGGCAAAACATATGTCTGGAATAAAATCATACTTTTTGGACTCTAAATCTCCAGTGTGGGACTTTGTTTCTTAGGGCTATCATATTCTGACAGCTGCAGCTGATGTTATGCTGCCTCTGATCAGCCGACAATTTTCTGCGTGGCTCCTTCGAGTGAGGCCACTCACTAAGTAAATTTCAGTTTGTTCATCAGGAACTGGCCGAAATTCAAACAGTATACAGCCAACTTTAAACATTAGCATGCAGAATCTGATAGGAGGTCCATTCAAAAGAAGGGGAGCTGAAGTCATGATTAAATAAAAACACCAGTGGCGGGGAGGCTGGTGGTATCTTTTTTTGGGGGAGGGCAAGCAGTGCACCCACAGCCACCCCCCCCCCATTGGTCGGGTCAACCGCACCACCCTCCCTCCAACCCCCACGGTCGGTCAGTCTGCCCCCCAAGCCCACCCTTTTTTTGAAGCCTATTAGAGCCTCTGGCTCTAATCACGTGCTTCAAAAAAACAAAAACCCCAATTGGAATCCCTGCATGTAGATCAGGGGGCCGGGTGCATGGATAGGCGCCCATTCGCCCTGCATTACAGGCCGCCACTGAAAAAGACTATCTGTTGATTTTACTTTATAAAACTGAATTTTGTATTTTATTGTACTGTCACTCACTGGTACCAATATGGTTTCTATTCTTTGAGTGCAAACTGCCTAAATTGTGTAAATTGACAGCGCTATATAAGTACCTGTAATAAATAAATTGAACAGATTTAGACTGCATCTATAGAGCTTACTTCCTGTTTCACTGTCTCTGTCTTTGGACATGCAAAAAAACTCTGTAGGCGGCTAGTGTTAGCGAGAAGAACCTCTCTCAGGGTTTATTACTGTCTGAGACCTCACTGGGGAGCGTCCCGCACATTTCCTGCTAGGGTGCATGACAATGTTGTCACCTGGACAAGTGTGGTAAAATCCCCAACAGGAACACAGACAGCAATAAAAAGCTAACTGGGGTATTAGCCTTCCCCGTCACTACCTTTTAAAAAAAATATGTTTTTATTGCTGTATCTCTGTTGGAAATTTTTCCTTACACACTCTTTCTCCTGGCATGTTGTCACTGGGACAGGTAATTAGGTAAAAATCTCACCAAAAGGCCCACAGACAGCAGTAAAAACCGACAGAACTTTTAGCTAAAACGTTTTTTTTTTCAGTTTTGGTTAGAGATACTTTAGGTATTTTTATTTAATATATATATATATACACTTTTTAAATATATTTTATATGCTACATACATTATTATTTTTATATAATAAAACATGTTAAATAGTTTTTGACCTCTATTAAAGACATTTTAACAGATGCTGCTAAAACATCAGATTCTGTAATACTTTTCAGATTTAAGTACTGTACTTGTACTTCTTAAGTTTGCGATGGCCAAGGAAAATGTAAAGTCACTCCAGAAAATACTTGGGTGGGGTGAAGACCAGTGAAAGGATTTATTTTTGCATGCACAATCCTGAAAACAGCCTGCACAAGACACTGTCCAAATATTCAATTTGATGCATTATCCAAAACTATAGCTCATATCAAATACTGGAAATATGAGTGCGAAGGAAAATATATACCTGCACAAATGATGTGTTATGTGATTATTGGATTTTAAAACTTAAGTGAACAAATAGCTGACAATCTCTTAAGAAAAGCACAAACATGCATGCCTGTGTGTGTGTGTATGAATATGAATCATTACAGTTATAAATGTTGAGAAAACCAACCACCCTCCTAAATTCACTGTATAAGAATAGGATTAAGCAATTACGCAAAGGGCAACAATTTAGCCGTGCTGCAGAATTGTCAATTTAATTCACCAAATGTTAATCTTGATATAGCACATGCTATACAGTACATTTAGAAACACACAAAAAGAACATCTGTTTTTATTTTAGCAGTTATTGTCATAATCCACTGAAAATGTTACATTTTGCTGGATGAAACACTGGTTGTAAAGCTTACCTTAACACATATACTATACATAAAAAATATATATTTGTATGGTTTAGATTTATAAACACAGTAATTATTTTCATGACCCTGCCATGTTGCCAAGCACTGTATTAGATAGTAAAAACATTCTATATGTGATAAAATTACCTAATCTACAACATTCACTGCTACTGTTGTCAACAGTCCTAGTTCTTAATGTATCCCTATGTATCCCTATGCACAATTTATTTAGCACTTAGACCCTGGGTGCCAGGGTCCTTCCACATTCTCTGACCCATAACCAAAAACATTCACATATGTTTTTTGTTTTGTTTTTTAGCAGAGAGAATTATAGGCAGCCCTAGTTATGGCTGAAGTATTCAAAAATAATCTTACCCATGACTGGTAAAGTGTATGAAAAGGAGAACACTTTATTTAATTTTGGATACAGAGTGGAAAGGGATTAATCAGTGTGCCTGCTGTGAAGGTTCTACCCATGACCATTGTGGCTAAGAGGGGAAATCCTACACATTACAGTTATCATAAAGCAAAGGTAAAGGGAAATCTTCCAATGGGAACAAATATTGTGGTAGTAATTGGCTGAGATGGGAACTCCGCACACAAACAGCAATAAAATAACCTGAGAGGGTTTTAACCACTTAAGCCCCGGACTATTTGGTAGCTAAAGGACCAGAGGTGAATTCAGAATTTTGCACTGCGCTGCTTTAACTGTAAATTGTGCGGACATGCAATGTTGTACCCAAACGAAATTTGCGTCCTTTTCTTCCCACAAATAGAGCTTTCTTTTAATGGTATTTGATTGCCTCTGCGATTTTTATTTTTTGCGATATAAACGGAAAAAGACCGAAAATTTTGAAAAAAAATGATATTTTCTATTTTTTGTTATAAGAAAAATCGAATAAACTCAATTGTAGTCATACATTTAGGCCAAAATGTATTCAGCCACATGTTTTTAGTAAAAAAAATGTCAATAAGCGTATATTTATTGGTTTGCGCAAAAGTTATAGAGTTTACAAACTAGGGTACATTTTCTGAAATTTACACAGCTTTAAATTTATGACTGCCTATCTCATTTCTTGAGGTGCTAAAATGACAGGGCAGTACAAACCCCCCCCCCAAATGACCCCATTTTGGAAAGTAGACACCCCAAGGAAATTGCTGAGAGGCATGTTGAGCCCATTGAATTTTTTTTTTTGTCCCAAGTGATTGAATAATGACTAAAAAAAAAAAAAAAAAAAAAAAAAAATTACAAAAAGTTGTCACTAAATGATATATTGCGCACACATGCCATGGTTATATGTGGAATTTCACCCCAAAATACATTTTGCTGCTTCTCCTGAGTACGGGGATACCACATGTGTGGGACTTTTTGGGAGCCTAGCCGCGTACGGGACCCCGGAAACCAAGCACCGCCTTCAGGATTTCTAAGGGCGCAAATTTTTGATTTCACTCCTCACTACCTATCACAGTTTTGAAGGCCATAAAATGCCAAAATAGCACAAAACCCCCCCAAATGACCCCATTTTAGAAAGTAGACACCCCAAGGAAATTGCTGAGAGGCCTGTTGAGCCCATTGAATATATTTTTTTTTGTCCCAAGTGATTGAATAATGACAAAAAAAAAAAAAAAAAAATTACAAAAAGTTGTCACTAAATGATATATTGCTCACACATGCCATGGTTATATGTGGAATTACACCCCAAAATACATTTTTCTGCTTCTCCTGAGTACGGGGATACCACATGTGTGGGACTTTTTAGGAGCCTAGCCGCGTACGGGACCCCGAAAACCAAGCACCGCCTTCAGGATTTCTAGGCACAAATTTTTGATTTCACTCCTCACTACCTATCACAGTTTCGAAGGCGATAAAATGCCAAAATCGCACAAAACCCCCCCAAATGACCCCATTTTGGAATATAGACACCCCAAGCTATTTGCTGAGAGGCATGGCGAGTATTTTACAGCTCTAATTTGTTTTTGAAAATGAAGAAAGAAAATATATATATATATATATATATTTTTTTTTTCAATTTTCAAAACTTTGTGACAAAAAGCGAGATCTGCAAAATACTCACAATACCTCTCAGCAAATAGCTTGGGGTGTCTACTTTCCAAAATGGGGTCATTTGGGGGGGGTTTTGTGCTATCTGGGCATTCCATGGCCTCCGAAACTGTGATAGGCAGTGAGAAGTGAAATCAAAAATTTACACCCTTAGAAAGCCTGAAGGCGGTGCTTGGTTTTTGGGGTCCCGTACGTGGCTAGGCTCCCAAAAAGTCTCACAGATGTGGTATCCCTGTACTCAGGAGAAGCAACAGAATGTATTTTGGGGTGTAATTCCACATATGCCCATGACATGTTTGAGCAATATATCATTTAGTGACAACTTTGTGCAAAAAAAAAAAAACATTGTCGTTTTTCCGCAACTTGTGTCAACATATAAAATATTCCATGGACTCGACATGCCTCTCAGTATATAGCTTGGGGTGTCTACTTTCCAAAATGGGGTCATTTGGGGGGGTTTTGAACTGTTCTGGCATTTTATACACAACATTAGGAAACTTACATCCACTCTTCTAACCACTTGAAGACAAAGCCCTTTTTGACACTTTTTGTTTACATGAAAACATTTTTTTTTTGCAAGAAAATTATGTTGAACCCCCAAACATTATATATATTTTTAAAGCAAAGGCCCTACAGATTAAAATGGTGGGTGTTGCATTTTTTTTTTCTACACAGTATTTGCGCAGCGATTTTTCAAACGCATTTTTTGGGGAAAAAAATACACTTTTTTTAATTTTAATGCACTAAAACACACTATATTGCCCAAATGTTTGATGAAATAAAAAAGATGATCTTAGGCCGAGTACATAGATACCAAACACGACATGCTTTAAAATTTCACACAAACGCGCATTGGTGACAAACTACATACATTTTTAAAAGCCTTTAAAAGCCTTTACAGGTTACCCCAGTAGATTTACAGAGGAGGTCTACTGCTAAAATGATTGCCCTCGATCTGACCTTCGCGGTGATACCTCACATGCATGGTGCAATTGCTGTTTACATATGACGCCAGACCGACGCTTGCGTTCGCCATTGGGCAAGAGCAGGGCAGGACAGGGGTGCTTTTTTTTTTATTATTAATTTTGCTTTTTTATTTTATTTTTAAATTGTTCCTTCCAAGTATTTTTTTTTTTTATCATTTTTATTGTTATCTCAGGGAATGTAAATATCCCCTATGATAGCAATAGGTAGTGACAGGTACTCTTTTTTTGAAAAAACTGGGGTCTTCTAGACGCTAGATTTTTCCTCTGCCCTCAAAGCATCTGACCACACCAAGATCGGTGTGATAAAATGCTTTCCCAATTTCCCAATGGCGCTTTTTATATCCGGGGGGGGGGCATTCCCTCCCACTGCTTGTAAAAGCAGTCCAGAGGCTAATTAGCTGCTAGGATTGCTTTTACATGAAAGCCGGCCGCAGGCTGAAAAGAATGATACCAAGATGATACCTAAACCCGCAGGCATCATTCTGGTATAAACATTCAAAGTCCAGCAACATACCAGTACGTTGCTGGTCCTTGTTGGACATGTATTGTAATCTTTTTTTTTTCATGCAGCCAGTTGGCTGAACGAAAAAAGAGATTGATCGGTGGGTATGCCCACCATTAGAATACCGCCCTTCATCCACCCACTTCCAATGATGGGCATACACGCACCATTTATATATGCCGAAGCATGGGGGCATCCTCCCGCAAAAAAGTTATGCCGCACACACATGGTCGGACTTTTCCACGGGCAAGCCTCCGTCGGAATTTCGACCCTATGTACGCGGCATTAGGAGCAAAATCGCTCCTCCGCCCCTGCTGCCCCAATGCTTCAGCATATTTGCTTTTTTTTTTTAACTGTGGTGGTGAAATCACCTCCTACAGCACTGGAGTCGCAGGGATCAGGCCTGTCTCTGCGAACGCTGCAGTTATGTGTGTTTTTGTTTTGTAAGTGACAGTGATCGATCGATACTGCACTTGGGTGGCCTGGGCTGGACGGAGGGGCAAAACGCAGGTGCCAGCAGGTATCTGGGCTGATCCCGCTAACACTGCGTTTTTGGGAACCCTAAACTGCTGGGGACGCTAGTATAGATCTGATCAGATCAGATATTGATCTGTTCAGATACTATACCACTAAGGGGGGTGTATGCTTCACGCGTGGGTGTTAGCGTTACTGGTACTAACCTGACGCTGCCTGGGGTGTGACGCAGACCCTCTCTGACGCTAAAACCTAATTGATATCACCCGCCGGGCGATCAGGGGGTTAAACCTTTATTGGGTTATATACACGGCGGGTGCCCTGACATTATAAAAAGCAAACTAACTAACCAGCGTCACCCGTAACACTTATATGGTGATCACTGGTGAAAGGGTTAACTAGGGGCAATCAGGGGGTTAAAACCTTTATTAGATAATATATGGGGGTACCTGACGCTATAAAAACCTGCGGCGAACCTAAAAAAATTACCAGCTACCGATCTGCATCACCGACACTAAGACAGCGTTTAGAAAAACTATCGCTTAGTGACAGTGGTGATGGGGGTGAAAGGGTTACCTGGGGGGCGATCAAGGGGGTTAAACCTTTATTAGATAATATATTGGGGTACCTGACGCTATAAAAACATGCGGCGAACCTAAAAAAAATTACTGGCTACCGATCTGCATCACCGACACTAAGACAGCGTTTAGAAAAACGATTGCTTAGCGACAGTGGTGATAGGGGGTGAAAGGGTTACCTGGGGGGCGATCAAGGGGGTTAAACCTTTATTAGATAATATATTGGGGTACCTGACGCTATAAAAACATGCGGCGAACCTAAAAAAAATTACTGGCTACCGATCTGCATCACCGACACTAAGACAGCGTTTAGAAAAACAATTGCTTAGCGACAGTGGTGATAGGGGGTGAAAGGGTTACCTGGGGGGCGATCAAGGGGGTTAAACCTTTATTAGATAATATATTGGGGTACCTGACGCTATAAAAACCTGCGGCGAACCTAAAAAAAATTACCAGCTACCGATCTGCATCACAGACACTAAGACAGCGTTTAGAAAAACGATCGCTTAGTGACAGTGGTGATAGGGGGTGAAAGGGTTACCTGGGGGGCGATCAAGGGGGTTAAACCTTTATTAGATAATATATTGGGGTACCTGACGCGATAAAAACATGCGGCGAACCTAAAAAAAATTACTGGCTGCCGATCGGCATCACTGACGCTAAGACAGCGATCAGAAAAATGATCGCTTAGTGACAGTGGTGATAGGGGGTGAAAGGGTTATCTGGGGGGTGATCAGGGGGTTAAACCTTTATTAGGGGGGGTTAGGGGGCTACACTGGACCTAAGACTAAACTTTGGTGACACTTTTACAGTCACAAATGTCACTGATTGCAGTGATCACTAAATAAATGGTCACTGCAATCAGTGACACTGTGACTGGGGGCTGGGGGGGTGATCTGGGGGGTGATCTGGGGTGTCTGGGGGGGGGCGATTTATGTCCCTATGTGTCCTGGTGTCAGTGTAGTGTTGTGTGCACTGACCTGATGTCTTCTCTTGTACGGCGCTCGGTATATGTGAGCGCCGCACCAGAGATGACATCACTTCCTCCTGCTCCCTCTGTCTGACACAGACAGAGGGGGCATTTCCATTCGCCGGGAGCGATCGCGAGGGGGTGGCCAGAAACGAATGGCTGCCCCCTCATCCCGGAACGCTCCCGGACACTTAGTCACCGCTCACTGTACAGAAGGGGGGTCCGATTGGACCCCCCAACTGTACAAAGGCAATGACGTACACTCTACGTGATTGTGCCTGTCGGTGCCATTCTGCCGACGTATATATACAGTGAGCGGTCGTTAAGTGGTTAATCCTTTCCTACTCTATCCCAAAAAAAAAAAAAAGTTTTGGCTTTACATACACTTCAAATCTATTAGGCACCATTCACACTAGCAGTATGCACTACTACATGGGAGGCAGCAGTGCCTATCCACTGAAGATCGGCACTGCTGTGTGCAAGCTTTATTGAAATTTAATTTCATTACCTTCTATTTGTAAAAACAAAAAGGAGAGAAAAGCACCACTACCTAAGGCTCCATGCACACTGGAGCTGATAAACTGCAGTTTATTGGAGTTTTTTTTAAAAGCCCATAAACTCCACTCTATGTTAGCCTATGTGTCCATGCACACATGGACGTTTTTCAGCTTTAATGAGCAGTGGAGTTGATGGGCTTTTTTCTGAACGCCCGAAAATTGCGTTCAAAGTGCCGTTTTTTGGCCTAAAAAAACGCAAAATGCCGAAAAATGCTAATAAACGCTCAAAAATGTGGCTCGCCAGCGTTTTTTAGCGCTTTTGATCCATTGGAAAAAAAACCCGCAAAAAACGCTAATAAACGCTATAGCAAAAACGTTAAAAAATGTTGAAAGACTTCCTGCAAAGCTACTGGCAGTTTTATAACATTATTTTAGCTTCCAGTGTGCATGGAGCCTTAGTGCTGAATTTATTAAAAAAGGTATTTATAAAATGAAAAACAATATGCACTCACATTTACAAGATATTAAAAAACATATTGATAAGGTGGTAACCTTCCAGGTGGTCAATGGTGAGCAAGCCCCTTCTGGATGGATGTGATGCAACGTGCTTGGAACCAGGAAGTTAACCAGGAGAACACTGGGAAAAGCAAACAGAAGCAGCCGACTGTCTGTGTATATCACATGGATGAAAATCACTGTGGACAGCAAGGAAGTGTTGAAGGCCCAAAAGATGGTTTAGATGAGATGATGTGAATGGGTGTGGTTACGCATTCCGGGGCAAAGTCCCTTTTTCACACATCTTTTGTAGGCACTTTTGGCTGTGGAAAAAGGTCAGCATGAGCACCTTGACAGGTCTGCAGATATGTAGTCCCATACACAACAAACTGCAATGCCCATTTTTTTCTGCTTTCAACACATCATTTTCAGGGCTAACATGCTGGCCAACTTATCCCACCGATTGTCAAGTGCCATTGTAACTAGATAATCAATGTTATTCACAGAACACGTCAAAGGTCATAAAATTATGGCTGATCGGTGTATAGACCCATTAAATACATTTCCTTCTCTGAGGGAGTGTAAAATTTTATTGCTAGGCGATCAAGCGAGATGGCTAAGAATCATGGCCTGCATTTTCCAAGGCAGGGAGATCCTTTAAAGATAACCATGCAAAAGAAGCAGAGTCTGGCTGGGAACATACAGTTCACATATAGAATATCTTGGAGGAACAAGGACAGGTAACTATACCCGTATAAAGGGGATTTCTGGGGGGTGTTTACCCAGCTATACTCATCATTTAGGCTGGGTTCACATCGCAGTACGGAGCGACTCACAGCAGGGGCCCGGTGCGTCCCTTGTTCACCATTTCAGGTATGATTTCAGCCCAAATCTTTGGCTGAATTCAGACCTGCAACGGACCAGAAGACGCACCATGGGACTCCTGTGCAATTTGCAGTGGAGCAGCTCCGAAAAGTAGGATTTTTAAAACAGCTTACCTGTAAAATCCTTTTCTTGGAGTACATCACGGGACAGAGAGCGGCATAGTCATTACTATGTGGGTTATATAGAATTACCTTCAGGTGCTGGCACTGGCAACTTCCAAAACAGGAAGTACCCTCCCCTATATAAGCCCCTCCCATCCGGGAGCACCTCAGTTTTGTAGCAAAGCAATACGTGTCCCCAAAAGAGGGGTGGGAGCTCTGTGTCCCGTGATGTACTCCAAGAAAAGGATTTTACAGGTAAGCTGTTTTAAAAATCCTACTTTCTTGTTCATACATCACGGGACACAGAGCGGCATAGTCATTACTATGTGGGACGTCCCAAAGTAATGCCAAATGAGGGGGGGGATATACCATACATAAGCTGGGCGCCATCAGGCATGAGGATCTTTTGCGGCCTGCAACACACTGCGCCCAAAGGCGACATCCTCCTGACTTCTAACGTCCACCTGGTAGAACCTAGTAAACGTGTGTACTGAAGACCATGTTGCGGCCTTACAAATTTGAGCCAGGGAGGCCTGGTGATGCACTGCCCATGAAGTTCCAACTGCTCTCGTGGAGTGCGCCCTAACTTTGAACGGAGGCGGTCTACTTCTCAAGCCATAGGCTTGTATTATGACCTGTCGAATCCACTTGGCTAAAGTAGATTTTGATGCTGCCTGACCCTTTCTGGGGCCTTCCGGCAGAACAAACAAAGAATCCGTTCTACGAATCTGAGCAGTGGCTTTTAGATAAGCTTTAACTACTCTTACTACATTCAAAGAATGCAATAACTTTTCCTCTACCGAGCTCGGTTTGGGGAAAAGAAGGAAGAACCACATCCTGGTTCAAGTGAAACCTCGATACCACCTTAGGAAGAAAGGCTGGGTGAGGACGTAATACTACTCTGTCCTCATGAATAACCAGATATGGCTCTTTACAGGACATGGCGGCTACTTCCGACACTCTTCTAGCCAAGCATATGGCTACTAAAAATATCAATTTTCTGGTGAGTAGAACCAAGGAAATGTGCCGCAAAGGTTCAAATGGCTGCTTCTGCAGAACCGACAGAACCAAATTTAGATCCCATGGACATATGGGAGCTTTAATCGGTGGAATAATACGAGTCACCCCTTGCATAAAGGATTTGACAAGTGAATGCATAGCCAGGGGCCTTTGAAATAGTATTGATAAGGCCGAAACCTGACTCCTGATAGTACTTAAGGCAAACTTCCTGTCTACAGCCCACTGTAGGAAGTCCAGAATTATGCCTATAACGTACTTACGTGGATGCCACTTTCTGGCCTCGCACCAAGTGATGTACGCCTTCCAAACTCTATAGTAGATCTGCCTGGATACAGGCTTCCTGGCATTGATTATAGTTGATACCACAGAGTTAGAGAGACCTCTCTTCTTTAGGATGTGGGATTCAATAGCCAGGCCGTTAAACTTAGAGTTAGTAAGGAAGGGTGGTATATCGGCCCTTGCGAAAGCAGGTCCGGACGACGTGGAAGGGTCCAAGGACTCCCCACAGACATTTTGATGATCTCCGCGTACCAGGCCCTTCGGGGCCACGCTGGAGCCACCAAGATCACCGGCTTCTTTTCCAACCTGACTCTGCGAAGGAGTCGAGGCAACAATTGTAGCGGAGGGAATGCATATATCAGTCTGAACTGATTCCAAGGGAACACCAGAGCATCCGAGCCGCAAGCGAGGGGATCCCTTGTCCGGGAGACAAATCTGTCCACCTTTGCGTTGAATCTGGATGCTAGCAGATCTACATCCGGTGTTCCCCACCGCTGACATATTGCTCGGAAGACCTCGGGATGAAGGGACCATTCCCCTGGGCATAACTGTTGGCGACTTAGAAAGTCCGCCTTCCAATTCTCCACCCCTGGAATGAAGACAGCTGACATACATGGGACATGCTTTTCTGCCCATTCCAGGATGTGACTTACTTCCCTCTGGACTGCACGACTCCTGGTGCCTCCCTGATGATTGATATATGCCACTGCTGTGGCATTGTCTGATTGAATTCTGACAGGGGACCCTTGGAGTCTGGATGCCCAGGCTACTAGGGCATACCGGGCTGCTCGTATCTCTAAGAGATTGATGGGCAGGGTTTTTACTACATTTGACCATCTGCCCTGGAGAGACCATTGCTCCAGTACTGCCCCCAGCCTATAAGGCTGGCATCTGTAGTGACCACCTTCCAGGATATCGGACTGAAGGGTTTTCCCTTCTGGAGATTCTGGGGGATCAACCACCAGCAGAGACTCTTCCGAACGGAAGGGGACAAAGCCATCGGGAAGTCTAGAGCCTGAATTTTTCCGTTCCAGGCTGACAATATGGCCCTCTGTAAATTCCTTGAGTGGAATTGGGCGTATGGCACAGCTTCGAATGATGCTACCATCTTTCCTAGCAGCCTCATGCACAGGCGTATGGACGGCTGTCTTTTTGCACAAAGCAGACGGACCAAGCCCCTCAAAGAGGATACCTTGTCTAGAGGTAAGAAAATCTTCCTCTGGTCTGAATCCAGCCGTAGCCCTAGATATACCAGGTTTTTCACTGGCTGTAGGGCTGACTTGTCCAGGTTGATGACCCAACCGTGAGATTCTAGATACTTGATTGTATCGACAATTACCACTTCTAGCTTGGCAACTGAGTGGTCCATCAACAACAGGTCGTGTAGGTATGCCATTATCGTTACACCTCGTGTTCTTAGATCGGCCAACAGTGGGGCCAGAATTTTTGTGAACACTCGTGGTGCTGTGGCCAGACCGAATGGTAAGGCTCTGAACTGAAAATGGCGCCCTTCTACTGCAAAGCGTAGAAATTTTTGATGACCTGGAAAGATGGGAACATGCAAGTAAGCATCTTTGATGTCGATCGAGGCTAACCATTCCTCCCCCTGTAGGGCAGCGGTGACCGATCGGATCGACTCCATCCGGAAGGACCGGACGTTTAGAAATTTGTTTAGACTCTTTAGGTCCAATATGGGTCTTATGTCCCCGTTTGGTTTCGGGACTGTGAAAAGGTTTGAGTAGAAACTCAACCCCCACTCTTCCATAGGAACCTCCATAATTACTCCTTGGAGCAATAGTTGTTCTAACGCCACTAGGAGACACCTTCTTTTCAGAGGGTCTTTTGGCATGCCTGACCACATAAAATGGGAAGGAGGAGACTCTTTTAACTCCAACTTGTATCCCCGAGTTACTGCGGAGAGCACCCATCTGTCTTTGATCGTCTCCCGCCAGGTCTCTGTGAACAACTGAAGTCTTCCCCCCACCCGTTTGAGTGGGGGCAGCCCTTCATAGGCTTGACTTGGAGGCTGGTTTAGTACCTCTTCGGAGCCAGGGCTTTTTATTACCCTGTGACTGTCCCTGATTTTTACCTCCTGAGTTTGACCGAGGAGGCCGTCGGAACTGCTTAGTAGCAGACGTCCCAGGGATAGGAGAGGTAGTCCTCTTAAAAGACGGACCCCTAGACCTCTTTTTAATTGGTAAGAGAGTACTTTTACCACTCGAAATCTTCTGGATATATTTATCCAGGTCTTCGCCAAAAAGGCGTTCTCCATGAAATGGGAAGCTAACTAAGAGCTTCTTACAGGGAGCCTCAGCAGACCAGTTCTTGAGCCACAGAAGCCTACGCATATGAACCAAAGACAGCGTGAGGCGGGAGGCCTGATGGATAGAATCCTTGATGGCGTCAACCGCAAAGCATAATGCTCTAGGCAGATCAGCCAGAGCCTGGGCCTGCTGGTCTGGCAAATCCCTCAGGACCATTTTCATTTGATCCTTTAAAGCTTGGCAGACCCCAATAGCTGCCATTGCTGGCTGTGTAACAGCCCCTGCTGTGGAAAAAGCAGATTTTAATAAAGATTCCAATTTTTTATCTACTGGATCTTTGAACATTTGAACATTATCTACTGGACATGTCAGTGATTTGTTCACAGAAGAAATGGCTGCGTCCACCGTAGGAACATTCCATCTCTGGGTGAATTTTTCCTCCATGGGATAGATCACCTGAAATTTCTTAGGTGGAACAAATAGTTTATCAGGATGTTCCCAGTCCTGGTATATAAGTCCTTCCAATAATGGATGAATTGGAAAGGAGCAATTAATCTGGGGAGCTTTTAGCGACCCCAACGAGGAGACAGCAGTAGTTGATGGTTCAACAAGAGGCATTTTAAATGCAGATCGAACCATGTCAGTTAGGGTCTGGACCCACAATCTTTCAGTCTGTGATGCTGAAAATGGTTCATCTACTGTCGATTCCTCAAAAACAGAGTTAACCTCCTCCTGATCCCCTTCAGGAAGGTCAGTCCCTTCCTGGGACTGTTGCTCTGCCAACAGGCACTCAAATGGAGGGGATGGAGATCTGGCGCGCTTTCTTTCCTGTAGAGAAGAAGCGATCAATGCTGCCAATCTCTGCTCCAATCCCTCCAGAGTCGAGGCAAAAACCTCCTCTGTTATATATGCAGGAGCAGGTGGACTGAGGACAGCCGCAGTACCTGGCACTCCCGGGGGTTCCTTATGGGTATTAACCTCTGATTTCTCAGGGGAGGAAGGTGCAGATGACTGCTCCAGATCCTCAGAGCCCGATGGAGACCCCCTACACTTCCTGAGAGGTATATCTCGGAGTTTTTTAGGCGGCATATTCCTTAGTTCAAAGCTGAGGTATTCCAGCCGCAATACACCCCTTTACTGAAATAGTCTAATGCAATTTGCTGCTATGTACATCAGTGGGTGTCTACTAATGCGTCTTTCTGGGGATGCCTGTATCAACCGCCCGCTGTAAGCCCCTATACCATGCTACCAGCTCCTTTTCATGCTCTGTGTCCATAGCAAGCAGCGTGGACTGAGTCCTTTTATCTTGCTGGGACGCCCGCACATGCGCATAAGCGCTGGGCGCACAGAGCGCGTCATCCGCCAGGCTCCGCCCCTTTTTTGAAGCTAAATCTTATAAAAAGAAAGCGTGTGTGCGCGCGCGCGCTCTTGGCGCCATGTAGGGAGAGGAGCCAGGGTCCCTGTTTGTTGTGTAAATTCTGGTGCTTGTACAGTTTTTGGCTGTGTTTAAAAATGTCTGACCAAGATCTGCACTGGTTGCAGTCTCTTACCTTGTTAATTGCAACAAATTTACAATGATGCAGTCTGATCATAAGGGGAGTGAAGACTGGGCAAATGCTTCCTCCTCCCTTTAACAGTCTGACCACATCATCTGAGCTTAGGCAAAGTCTTATCACTGGAACTCACAGATTTTATTTAACCACTTAAGCCCCGGACCATTTGGTAGCTAAAGGACCAGAGGTGAATTCAGAATTTTGCACTGCGCTGCTTTAACTGTAAATTGTGCGGACATGCAATGTTATACTGAAACGAAATTTGCGTCCTTTTCTTCCCACAAATAGAGCTTTCTTTTAATGGTATTTGATTGCCTCTGCGTTTTTTATTTTTTGCGATATAAACGGAAAAAGACCAAAAATTTTGAAAAAAAATGATATTTTCTACTTTTTGTTATAAGAAAAATCGAATAAACTCAATTGTAGTCATACATTTAGGCCAAAATGTATTCAGCCACATGTCTTTAGTAAAAAAAAATGTCAATAAGCGTATATTTATTGGTTTGCGCAAAAGTTATAGCGTCTACAAACTAGGGTACATTTTCTGGAATTTACACAGCTTTTAATTTATGACTGCCTATCTCATTTCTTGAGGTGCTAAAATGGCAGGGCAGTACAAAACCCCCCCAAATGACCCCATTTTGGAAAGTAGACACCCCAGGGAAATTGCTGAGAGGCATGTTGAGCCCATTGAATATTTTTTTTTTGTCCCAAGTGATTGAATAATGACAAAAAAAAATAAAAAATTACAAAAAGTTGTCACTAAATGATATATTGCTCACACATGCCATGGTTATATGTGGAATTGCACCCCAAAATACATTCTGCTGCTTCTCCTGAGTACGGGGATACCACATGTGTGGGACTTTTTAGGAGCCTAGCCACGTACGGGACCCCGGAAACCAAGCACCGCCTTCAGGATTTCTAAGGGCGCAAATTTTTGATTTCACTCCTCACTACCTATCACAGTTTCGAAGGCCATAAAATGCCAAAATAGCACAAAACCCCCCCAAATGAACCCATTTTGGAAAGTAGACACCCCAAGCTATTTACTGAGAGGCATGATTAGTCCATGGAATAGTTTATATTTTGCCACAAGTTGCGGGAATATGACAAACTTTATTTTTTTTGCACAAAGTTGTCACTAAATGATATATTGCTCACACATGCCATGGGCATATGTGAAATTACACCCCAAAATACATTCTGCTGCTTCTCCTGAGTATGGGGATACCACATGTGTGGGACTTTTTGGGAGCCTAGCCGCGTACGGGACCCCAAAAACCAAGCACCGCCTTCAAGGTTTCTAAGGGCATAAATTTTTGATTTCACTCCTCACTACCTATCACAACCTATCACAGTTTTGAAGGCCATAAAATGCCAAGATGGCACAAAACGCCCCCAAATGACCCCATTTTGGAAAGTAGACACCCAATCTATTTGCTGAGAGGCATGTTGAGCCCATTGAATATTTTTTTTTTGTCCCAAATGATTGAATAATGACAAAAAGAAAAAAAAAAGAAAAAATGTACAAAAAGTTGTCACTAAATGATATATTGCTCACACATGCCATGGTTATATGTGGAATTGCACCCCAAAATACATTCTGCTGCTTCTCCTGAGTACGGGGATACCACATGTGTGGGACTTTTTGGGAGCCTAGCCGGGTACGGGGCCCCAAAAACCAAGCACCGCCTTCAGGCTTTCTAAGGGCGTAAATTTTTGATTTCACTCCTCACTACCTATCACAGTTTCGAAGGCCATAAAATGCCAAAATAGCCCAAAATCCCCCCAAATGACCCCATTTTGGAAAGTAGACACCCCAAGCTATTTACTGAGAGGCATGTTCAGTCCATGGAATATTTTATATTTTGCCACAAGTTGCGGGAATATGACAAACTTTGTTTTTTTTGCACAAAGTTGTCACTAAATGATATATTGCTCACACATGCCATGGGCATATGTGAAATTACACCCCAAAATACATTCTGCTGCTTCTCCTGAGTACGGGGATACCACTTGTGTGGGACTTTTTGGGAGCCTAGCCACGTACGGGACCCCAAAAACCAAGCACAGCCTTCAAGGTTTCTAAGGGCATAAATTTTTGATTTCACTCCTCACTACCTATCACAGTTTTGAAGGCCATAAAATGCCAAGATAGCACAAAACCCCCCAAAATGACCCCATTTTGGAAAGTAGACACCCCAAGGAAATTGCTGAGAGGCATGTTGAGCCCATTGAATATTTTTTTTTTGTCCCAAGTGATTGAATAATGACAAAAAGAAAAAAAAATGTACAAAAAGTTGTCACTAAATGATATATTGCTCAAACATGCCATGGTTATATGCGGAGTTGCACCCCAAAATACATTTGGCTGCTTCTCCTAAGTACAGGGATACCACATGTGTGGGACTTTTTGAGAGCCTAGCCGCGTACGGACCCCCGAAAACCAAGCACCGCCTTCAGGATTTCTAAGGGCACAAATTTTTGATTTCACTCCTCACTACCTATCACAGTTTTGAAGGCCATAAAATGCCAAGATAGCCCAAAACCCCCACAAATGACCCCATTTTGGAAAGTAGACACCCCAAGCTATTTGCCGAGAGGCATGGTGAGTATTTTACAGCTCTCATTTGTTTTTGAAAATGAAGAAAGACATTTTTTTTTTTTTTTTCAATTTTTAAAACTTTGTGACAAAAAGCGAGATCTGCAAAATACTCAACATACCTCTCAGCAAATAGCTTGGGGTGTCTACTTTCCAAAATGGGGTCATTTGGGGGGGTTTGTGCCATCTGGGCATTCCATGGCCTCCGAAACTGTGATAGGCAGTGAGGAGTGAAATCAAAAATTTACACCCATAGAAATCCTGAAGGCGGTGCTTGGTTTTCGGGGTCCTGTACGCGGCTAGGCTCCCAAAATGTCTCACACATGTGGTATCCCCGTACTCAGGAGAAGCAACAGAATGTATTTTGGGGTGCAATTCCACATATAACCATGGCATGTTTGAGCAATATATAATTTAGTGACAACTTTTTGTAATTTTTTTTTTCTTTTTGTCATTATTCAATCACTTGGGACAAAAAAAAAAAAAAATATTCAATGGGCTCAACATGCCTCTCAGCAAATAGCTTGAGGTGTCTACTTTCCAAAATGGGGTCATTTGGGGGGGTTTTGAACTGTCCTGGCATTTTATGCACAACATTAGGAAGCTTATGTCACACATCATCCACTCTTCTAACCACTTGAAGACAAAGCCCTTTCTGACACTTTTTGTTTACATGAAAACATTTTTTTTTTTGCAAGAAAATTATGTTGAACCCCCAAACATTATATATATTTTTAAAGCAAAGGCCCTACAGATTAAAATAGTGGGTGTTGCATTTTTTTTTCCACACAGTATTTGCGCAGCGATTTTTCAAACGCATTTTTTGGGGGAAAAACACACTTTTTTTATTTTGAATGCACTAAAAAACACTATATTGCCCAAATGTTTGATGAAATAAAAAAGATGATCTTAGGCCGAGTACATGGATACCAAACACGACATGCTTTAAAATTGCGCACAAACGCGCAGCGGCGAGAAACTACATTCATTTTTAAAAGCATTTAAAAGCCTTTACAGGTTACCACGTTAGATTTACAGAGGAGGTCTACTGCTAAAATTACTGCCCTCGATCTGACCTTCGCGGTGATACCTCACATGCATGATGCAATTGCTATTTACATATGACGCTAGACCGACGCTTGCGTTCGCCTTTGCGCAAGAGCAGGGGGGGACAGTGGTGCTTTTTTTTTATTATTATTTATTTTGCTTTTTTTTTATTTTTAAATTGTTCCTTCCATATTTATTTTTTTTTATAATTTTTATTGTTATCTCAGGGAATGTAAATATCCCCTATGATAGCAATAAGTAGTGACAGGTACTCTTTTTTTGAAAAAAATGGGGGGTTAGACCCTAGATCTTTCCTCTGCCCTCAAAGCATCTGACCACACCAAGATCGGTGTGATAAAATGCTTTTCCAATTTCCCTATGGCGCTGTTTATATCCGGGGGGGGGCATTCCCTCCCACTGCTTGTAAAAGCAGTCCAGAGGCTAATTAGCCACTAGGATTGCTTTTACATGAAAGCCGGCTGCTGGCTGAAAAGAATGATACCCGCAGGCATCAATCTGGTATAACCATTCAAAGTCCAGCAACATACCAGTACGTTGCTGGTCCTTGTTGGACATGTATTGTAATCTTTTTTTTCATGCAGCCTGTTGGCTGAACGAAAAAAAGAGATTGATCGGTGGGTATGCCCACCATTAGAATACCTCCCTTCATCCACCCACTTCTAATGATGGGCATATATGCCGAAGCACACGGTCGGACTTTTCCACGGGTAAGCCTTCGTCGGAATTTCGACCGTATGTACGCGGCATAAAAGGTTATGCCGCGTACACACGGTCAAACTTTTCCACGGGCAAGCCTCCGTCGGAATTTCGACCATATATACGCGGCATTAGGAGCAAAATCGCTCCTCCGCCCCTGCTGTCCCCATGCTTCGGCATATATGCTCTTTTTTTAACTGTGGTGGTGAAATCACCTCCTACAGCGTTGGAGTCACGGCTTTATGTATCGTGGGAGCAAACGCTGTTGCTGTCAAGATAAATAAATCCGCGATGCAACTGAATGGCGTACCTGCTAAGCAAATGATGGTTAACATTAAAACAAAGTAACATTACAGTACAACAGTAAGACCTTACCATACCATACCTGCAAAGCAAATACCAAAACAAAACCTAGTAAAAAATAAAACATTTTTTTTAACGCAACCTGTGCCTAAAATATATATATGCCGAAGCATGGGGGCATCCTCCCGCAAAAAAGTTATGCCGCGTACACACGGTCGGACTTTTCCACGGGCAAGCCTCCGTCGGAATTTCGACCGTATATACGCGCCATTAGGAGCAAAATCGCTCCTCCGCCCCTGCTGCCCCCATGCTTCGGCATATATGCTCTTTTTTTAAACTGTGGTGGTGAAATCACCTCCTACAGCGTTGGAGTCACGGCTTTATGTATCGTGGGAGCAAACGCTGTTGCTGTCAAGATAAATAGATCCGCGCTGCAACTGAATGGCGTATCTGAAAACAAAAAATGACATACCTGAAAAGCAAGCATGATAAAATATTGCAGAATAGAATACAGTAAAAAAGAGCAGAACAATAGAGAGAAAATAGAGAGAGAGAGAGAGAGAGAGAGAGAACAATAAAACGACAACTATTTTTGGTTTTTTATTTTATATTTTTTTTGTGTTTTGTTTTTTACGTATTTTTTTTTCTTTTTTACACTTTTTTTTGTAACTTTAACAACTGTAATGGTTCGGGTCTCTCAAAATGTAATGGCATCTTGGGAGACCCTGTGTAAGTGTGTCCTAGTCTGTGAAATGCTGTACCCTACGCTAAAACTTCACTTTTGAGTGGTAGCGATCAAAACATTCACCAAGGCAAAGACCAGGTTTGTCAGGACAGAGTGGACAAAAAACACGGGTGTCACGCCTAAATCCGCGCTTGCTACAGACACGACATCTTTTTTGGGGGGTTCATTGGGTAGGGGTACTCGGGAGGGCATACGGATAATGCCTCTCATGCAGCCGGCTTACTGCATTTGGTAGGGGATGGTGAGGTGCAGAACCACCTGGATACAGGAGTTCTGTGACTATCTCATTCTGGAATTTTAGAAGAGACAACGTCCCGCCTGAAGCTCTGTATAGCACATGAGCATTCAGCAAAAGCCAATTGGAATAAGGATAGAGACACTTTTTTGTACCAGCGTCTCGCCTTACGGTCAATTAGATACGGCGCCATCAACTGGTCGTTGAGGTCCACCCCTCCCATATTTTTGTTATATTCGTGGACACAGAGGGGTTTCTCCACAACACCAGTCGCCGTACGAATTTGGACTGTCGTGTCTGCATGAAGGGAGGTAAGAAGGAAAACATTCTTATTGTCCCTCCACTTCATAGCGAGCAAGTTATTACACTTCACGCAGGCTCTCTCCCCCAGCCTAAGACGGGCATCTACAAGCCGCTGGGGAAAGCCCCGGCGATTAGGTCGCACGGTGCCACATGCTCCAATCTGATGATCAAACAAGTGACTAAACAGTGGCACGCTCGTGTAATAATTGTCCACATACAAGTGGTACCCCTTTCCGAATAAGGGTGACACCAATTTCCACACTATCTTGCCAGCGCTCCCTATGTAAACCGGGCAGTTGACCGGCTCAACCTGACTATCTTTTCCCTCATAAACCATAAAGCTCCATACATAGCCTGTTGCCCTGTCACAGCACTTATAGAGCTTGACCCCGTATCTGGCACGCTTGCTGGGAAGGTACTGCTTGAAAGCCAAGCGGCCAGAAAATTTAATCAGGGACTCATCAACGCAGACAACTTGATCGGGAATAAACAAGGCTGCAAAACGTTCGTTGAAGTGGTTTATGAGGGGCTGAATTTTATAGAGCCGGTCGTACTCAGGGTCCCCACGTGGACGACAAAGTTCATTGTCGTTGAAGTGCATGAACCGCAAAATCTGCTCGTATCGTGTCCTGGGCATGGAGGCAGAGAACACGGGCATGTGTTCAATTGGGTGCGTGGACCAATAAGCACGCAATGACGGGAATTTATGTGTGCCCATGTTGAGGGAAAGGCCCAGAAAGGTCTTAAATTCGGAAACCGTAATTGGTTTCCAATCTTTGGCAATTTTAGGCAACTGGGGGTTAGCGGCAATGAATTGACCAGCATACAAATTGCTCTGGTCCACAATAGATCTATAGAGATCTTCCGTGAAAAACAGCGAATAATAATCGATTGGCATAAAATCAGCTGTTTCCACCTGAATACCGGGTTGGGCAGTGAATGGGGGAAGTACGGGTTCTGCAGAAGTGGTGGGGACCCAATCAGTATAGGCAAATTCTGCAGGAAGGGCACTATGGGCACGACGGGCCTGCCTTTGTCTTCTTGGTGGCAGCGGGACACTACTTGTGCTTGCCACCTCGCCAGCTTGAACTGCACTTATGGGACTCGCCATGTCACCACGTGATACTGCAGTGCTGGATGTACGCCCAAGGCTGTACTAGGCCGCTGGTGCTTGCCAATTCACCAGAAGGAATAGCGGCGCTTGTACTACTCTGCTCCATGATAGGAGAGCCCTGCGGTTCTTGCTCCTCAACAACCTCAGAAGATCGGGAACGCCTGACCTTAGCAGGGACCTCAACTTCGTCGTCAGAGCTATCTGACGTGGGGCCGCTGACGTCACTGTCTTCTACGGGAAGATATTCTGAGCCTGAATCTGACAGATACGTGACCTCCTCTTCACTATCTGTCATGCTCAGAATCTCGTAGGCCTCTTTACTAGTGTACCTTCGACTTGCCATTTTGGGCTCTAAATTTAGGGGTACACTAGTAAGATTCACAGGTAAAAAAAGCACCTGACTGTCACCAAATGTATCAAACGCTACCAAAAAAACTGTTAGCGATCGCAGGGATCAGGACTGTCTCTGCGAACGCTGCAGTTATGTGTGTTGTGTTTGGTAAGTGACAGTGATCGATCGATACTGCACTTGGGTGGACTGGGCTGGGCGGAGGGGCTAAACGCAGGTACTAGCAGGTATCTGGGCTGATCCCGCTAACACTGCGTTTTTGGGAACCCTAAACCGCTGGGGACGCTAGTATAGATCTGATCAGATACTATACCACTAAGGGAGGTGTATGCTTTGCGCGTGGGTGTTAGCGTTACTGGCACTAACCTAAAGCTGCCTGGGGCGACGCAGACCCTCTCTGGTGCTAAAACCTAATTGATATCACCCGCCGGGCGATCAGGGGGTTAAACCTTTATTGGGTTATATACGGCGGGTGCCCTGATGCTATAAAAAGCAAACTAACCAACCAGCGTCACCTGTAACCTTTATATGGTGATCACTGGTGAAAGGGTTAACTAGGGGCAATCAGGGGGTTAAAACATTTATTAGGTTAAATATGGGGGTACCCGACGCTATATAAAAACCTGACGGGTTACCTAAATAACGAAATAACTCACTGGGTAACCAGTGTCACCAGTGACGCTTATACGGTGATCACTGGTGAAAGGGTTAACTCTAGGGGCAATCAGGGGGTTAAAATAATATATGGGGGTACCTGACGCTAATAAAAACCTGTGGCAAACCTAAAAATAATTAACTGGCTATCTAGGACACCAGCGACAAGAAAAAAGCGATCGGAAAAACGATCGCTTAGTGACGCTGGCGTTAGGGGGTGAAAGGGTTACCTGGGGGGCGATCAAGGGGTTAAACCTTTATTAGGGGGGGTTAGGGGGCTACCTTGGACCTAAAGGGGCCTAATCCTAACTGCCCTGCAACTTTTTACAGTCACAAATGACACTGATTGCAGTGATCAGTAAAAAAAATGATCACTGCAAACGGTGCACTGTGACTGGGGGTACTGGGGGTGATCTGGGGGTGACTGTGGGGTGATTTGTGTGCCTACGTGTACTGGTGTCAGTGGGCTGTTGGTGCACTTACTGTGAGATGTCTTCTCTCCTCGCGCCGGATCGAAAAGACCGACACGAGGAGAGATGACATCACTTCCTCCTGCCTGTGTTTACATTACAGGCAGGGGAAGCTCTCTCATTCGCCGGGAGCGATCGAGAGGGGGTGGCCGGAATCGAACGGCCGTCCCCTCATGCCGGATCGCTCCTGAACACTTAACCACCGCTCACTGTACAGAAGGGGGGTCCGATCGGACCCCCCAACTATACAAAGGCGATCACGTACATATACGTGATTCTGCCTGTCGGTGCCATTCTGCCGACGTATAATTACAGTGGGCGGTCGTTAAGTGGTTAATGATAAAATGCAGCTTTGTTAAAAATCAAAACAAATTTTAAAAAATAAATTTAATTGTTCCTATATATTGTGAGCCTTGAACAGGTAATGAAAGGTCCACTTTGAGACCTGGTTCACCTCTATATGTTTTTTTTTGTGATTTTTGCTGAAATGCACTACAGTCCATTTAACCTCTTGTTGACTGTATATTGTATATATACGGTGACCTGCTCTGATTGGACACAGCAGGAGCCAATCAGTGGACCCACTGATCGTTCGGGACACAGGCAGAACGGCGGTCTGCCTATGTAAACAAGGCAGATCCTGTGTTCCTGCAAAGCAGGAACACGGATCTCTGCCTTCCCATAGTACAAGCACCCTCCACACAGTGTACACAAGCACAGGTTAGGTACACATTTAAAGGGGTTTTAACAGTGACCGGCCCCCTAGCCCCCCCCCCAATTTACTCACCCGAGTCCTGTAATTCCCTCTTCCTCTCTGCCCGGGGTTCTCGGCTTTTGATCGGATAGATTGATAACAGCGCAGCCATTGGCTCCCACTTCTGTCAATTAATCAAATCCAATGACGTGGGCGCCGGGGCCTAGACCTACATTCTGCGTCTATGGACGCAAATGCTGGACTCGGGAGCGCATCTGCAAGGTAACCCCCGGGAGAGCGCTTCTCCTAGGGGGTTAAACGATGCGGGGAGGAGCCGCGAGAGCCGCAGAGGGACCCCAGAAAAGGATGATTCAACACTTTGATTGTCCCTGATTTTAACCCCTTCCCTGCCAGTGTCATTAGTACAGTGACAGTGCATATTTTTATCACTGATCACTGTATTAGTGTCACTGGTCCCCAAAAAGTGTCACTTAGTGTCTGATTTGCCCGCCACAATGTCACAGTCCAACTATAAGTCGCTGATCGTGGCTATTACTAGTAAAAAATTAATAAATACAATTTCCATAAATCTATCCCATAGTTCGTAGACGCTATAACTTTAGCGCAAACCAATCAATATACGCTTATTGGGATTTTTTTTTTTTACCAAAATTGATGAAGAAGTGTAATTCTTTCCATTTTTTAATAGATATGTTTTACAGCAGAAAGAAATATCTTTTTTTTTCAAAATTGTCATTCTTTCTTTGATTATATCGCAAAAAATAAAAACCGCAGGGGTGATAAATACCACCAAAAGAAAGCTTGATTTATGGGAAAAAAGGCATACATTTTATTTGGGAACAGCGAGCCCCTGGTTATTGGTGACATATGCACACTTTGCAAATTAAGCATACTATACCTGTAAAATAGATATATATTAGAAATCACGGTTTGGTCATATAGAATTGATATCTAACAGGGAATCACAGAATGATCTTATAGGATTGATGTCTATCAGGAAATGAGGATCTTCATGTTGTCCAAAGACACCTCAAAATTCTATTGTCAGTAAAAGTGGTTCCAAAGCCTAAACATTTTTTATCTTAAATCATTCCTTGCATTAAGGTAAAAAATGTTTAGGCCCCCTCACCACCCTTATACTTATCTGAGTCCTCACACCATCCAGTTCTGTGCCCATCTATAGCAGCTCTCTCCCTTCTCCCCGCTCTCATAGGCTTGGATTAAAGCAGCCATTCGTTTTTAAGGTGACATCAAAATACTTACTGCGTAAAATTAGTTTTCCAAATAAGCTTTGGTCTCTTTCATGTGTGTTGCAGTTCCATCGGTGATGTCGAAACTGATGCTGACATTCTGTTGTCCACTCACGCACTCCCAAACCAATCACATGCATAATTTCAGGGTAACGTTGACAAAGCTGCCTCTGGCGGGTCACCAAACCTGGAACATTATTGCACATAACACGGGAAGAAGTTGAAGAGGATCCAAGAGCTCCCATGTACCTACAGAAAACAAATGTAGAATTACTACTTGCATATACTCACTAATTAAATTTGTGTACAATGAACGTTTGGAACAAATGTATCATTAAAGTGAAAAAAGCTCATAAACATGCAGTTATTTCATCCATCTGTTTACAGATTACATGAATATTCAAAACAAACAGTATATAAATCTTAAATTGTACAGTGCAAGAATTGTATTCATAGACCATGGGCTATATGCAGGCCATCTTCAGGTGGTTGGAGACTGTCAAAATACTTGCTAGAGGTGCCCTAGTGCACATTCATATAACCCCACCTACTCTGTGAGACTCAAGTTTTTTGCTAGTGTCCTTAGGTGATGGACCTATTCTCCTCTTAAGAAGTATTTTTAATCCATTACATTTTTTCCCCCTGGTGCTTTTATCAAGTTCTGACTGCCGATTGCCTTGGGTTATCTATCGGTTCCTGGATCGGTGACCCTCGGTGAGAACCTTGGGGCCGTACCCTAACCTTACTAGTTGGGGACAGCCTGCAATGTTTGCCTCGGAACCAGATTCGGTGTTAGGTGCTCACCTTGGTACAAAGTACAAAGTATCTAGTTAGCTACAGGGTGCTATAACTCTCCGAGGCCACAGTTTATTTTTTATGTTCCCAGATCCTGAAGACCCCTTCAGGAGTATGCCCACTGTGACTGGTGAAGCTTCGACTTCTCTAAGGTACCATATGCAGCTCCTCAGGTCAAAAAGCAGCCCTCCGTTCCCTCCGTGAGCTTACTGGTAGCCTCCTTCAAGGCAATTCCCAATGCCCGGCTTCACCCCAGACCTTTTCATTCAAACATACTCACGCTGTGGAAGAAAACAAATTAAATCCTTGGATCACCCAATGTTTCAATCCAGTCAAAGTTCTCTATGACATGGTGGATCTCCAATCCTGCCTTGGAATTGGGAAAGTAAATCCTTATACGTCTTAGAAGGTGGTGACAATGGATAAAACACCACAACAACATTTTGGAACCAAGAGCAATCATATTTACTTTTGTTTTTCTTTTAAGGGTATTTGCACCTTTGTACCTAAAAATACAATTAAATCCTGTCTAACAACCTCCCTACTGCTGTTGTCCCCAGTGCACTTAGTGGCTTCTGGCTGCTGGTGTGCAATTCCGTAGACTTGAAACATCCGTACACAGCCCTGGAAGCTGTGTAGAAGCATAAGCTGTGCAATGACTCCCAGTCATTGGTTATCACAGTCATATGACAGCGCTGATTAAGTATAGTTTCTTCTTTTGTCTTAAAATAAGAAGATGCTCTCATTGGTTGTCACATGACTGTGCTAACCATTCTGCTGATTATGCTTCTACATACTTTCCAGGGCTGTGTATGAATGTTTTAAGTGTACGAAATTGCACACTGGCAACTGTGGGTGGCAGATGATGTTAAAAAAAAGCAGAAAAAAGTGCACAGGGAGAGCAGCAGTGGGAAAGCTGTTGGGAAATGTTAATATAATTTTTTTCAAATACAAAGCTGGAGATAACCTTTAAGTTGCCAAGATGCAGGGACTGTAGCTACAGCCTGCATGTTTACCAAGGGATATGGTTGATCTCTGTGAGGCATGGTCTAGGGCTCACTATCAGAGCAAACAAAACGTTTTTATTGTAATTTTACAATGCCAGCCATTACATTCAAACCAAAACATGCAGTGGTAACAGTTCAGGCTCTGCAGTTATTTTACCACATCATTCCATACATCAACAGTATTGTTTATTGTAAATGTATCAAACATACCTGCAACATATATTTATATACTTTTGTGCTGCTGCTTGTAAGGCAAATGTGTTTAACTTTCGTTGGGGAGTGTGATATGTGATATTCCAGACCTATGTAAATATCAGGTAGGGTGGTATTATACCTTTAGGTACCAGCCATAGAATCCTAATTTTTTCCAAAGGTATTTGAACATCTTCTATGTTGACACTTCAATAGCTTCTCTAGCTAATTTATAGTTAACCTGAGCACTCCACTCCTCTAGTGTGAGTGGATTAGGAGATATACGCGTTTGGGCCAGTAATTTATGTGCCTGAAACAATAATCTGATGATAGTACCTTGACAACTACAGGAATAGTTTCCTCATATATTATATTTTCTAAGACAACTTTCGATCAAATAGAAGATTGGTGTGAAAGATCTGGTTAACTATTTAAGGACCGGTCGCCGTCGTTATATGTCGCTACTTTGACGTTAAATACCATTGTTATGGCAGCAGCTAGCTGCCATAACCCAGATATTTTTTTAAAACGGCGGACTGTCTCAGCGGCGGATTCGTCACGATGTATAATTTTTATCAGTGTCCGGACAGCCCCCCCCTCCCGCCGTGCTCCGGTTGTCTCCGCCGCTTACCGGAGCCGATCGGTTCCTCGCCCCTCACTGTCTGGATGCCGAGTGAGGGAAAGATGGCCCCCGCTCGGCTCCATAGCATTGGAGGGCGGAAACTACGGCAATTGTCACTTCCACCCAATGCTCTAGAAGGGGAATTTTTTTTTTTTTTTCCAAGTTATTTTTTGCATTTTATTGTGAATATGAGATCTGAGGTCTTTTTGATCTCATATTTAAGAGGTCCTGCCATGCTTTTTTTCCCATTACAAGGCATTACATGCCTTGTAATAGGAATAAAAGTGACCCAAAATTTTTATTTTATTTTTAAAAAGGACAGTGTCAAAATAAAAAGTAAAAGAAATAAGAAAAAAAAAAAAAGAAGGGCACCGTCTCGCCGAGCTCGCACACAGAAGCAAACGCATACGCAAGTCGCGGCCGCATATAAAAACGGTGTTCAAACCACACGTGAGGTATCGCCACGATCATTAGAGCGAGAGCAATAATTCTAGCCCTGGACCTTGTCTGTAACTCAAAACTGGTAACTTAAAGACATTTTTAAACGTTGCCTACTGTTCATGGGCGTCCGCTCCATAGGGCAAGGGGGTTCAATTGCCCCCCCCTGGAAGTCAAAGTGAAGACACACACTTGCCCCCTGTGTTGCAGTGGCAGCCGTGGACTTTTTTTTCTAAGTCTGCAGACTGCTGCTGGCCTGGGGGCTGGGGCTGCTCTCAGTCTTTTCCGACTATCCGTCCCTCCCTCCTCACCCCCGGCCCGAGCATCGGATTGGTTCTGCCACTCGGGCCTCTGCTTAACATCACCGTGACCCTGACTCGGCTGTTCCGTGACTGGCTGCTGCCTCAGCCTGCCTCTGCCTGTGTAAATGTGCCTATGCCGATCCGGCCTGCGCAGCGCCGGCTCTTCTCCCACAGGTGCGTGGCATGCAGTGCCCAAGACAAGAGATTGAATACGCTGCCAGTGCCTGCCCTATCGCTGAAGAACTACAGGTAACAGCAGTGCCTGTGCCACGACACCACTGTGTACATCTTTTTGTATTGCAATTTATTGCAATACATCTGTGTTGTGAGCGGCCATATTTTGATCTTGATGAAAACAACCTATACATACAGTATAGGCTGTTTTCATCAAGATTAAAATATGGCCACAACAGATGTATTGCAATACATTGCAATATAGAAATATGTACAGTCTCTAGGCCAGGGCTCGACAAACCCCGGGCGCCAGGTCGCCATTACGACTGGAATTAGCGACCTGGCGCCTGGGGCAGCACAGCTGGGGTATCCTGTGTCTCCGTGCCCCCCCCCCCCTCCGCGCCGCGGGATTGCGACGGGCCGCGCCGGCCGGTAATTGAGGCCGCGGCTTTGCGGCCTTCTGCTGGCCTATGCTTCCTTCTGTGGTCTAGCGCCATCTTGTGGTGGCCGTTGGTATGACAACCAGCAATGCTAATGGAGTTTACCTGTCTGTTTTCTCTGCCATCTCCTTCCCTCTAATTAGAACCCCCAAACATTATATATATTTTTTATTCTAACACCCTAGAGAATAAAATGGCGGTCGTTGCAATACTTTCTGTCACACCATATTTGCGCAGCGGTCTTACAAGCGCACTTTTTTGGGAAAAAATACACTTTTTTTTAATAAAAAAATAAGACAACAGTAAAGTTAGCCCATTTTTTTTTTATATTAAGAAAGATAATGTTACGCTGAGTAAATTGATACCCAACATGTCACGCTTCAAAATTGCGTCTGCTCGTGGAATGGCGACTAACTTTTACCCTTTAAAATCTCCATAGGCGACGTTTAAAAAATTCTACAGGTTGCATGTTTTGAGTTACAGAGGAGGTCTAGGGCTAGAATTATTGCTCTCGCTCTACCGATCGCGGCGATACCTCACGTGTGGTTTGAACATCGCTTATATATGCGGGCGCTACTCACGTATGCGTTCGCTTCTGCGCGCAAGCTCGGCGGGACAGGGCGCGTTCCTGGCTCCTAACTTTTTTAGCTGGCTCCTAACTTTTTTAGCTGGCTCCTAGATTCCAAGCAAATTTGTCAAGCCCTGCTCTAGGCTATATTTATATGGACATGGAGTGAAGCGGAATTATCCTCAAGAGCAATTTCACACTGCAAGCTGGCCGCGTTATCGGTAAAGCGCCGCTAGTTTTAGCGGCGCTTTACCATCGTTTTAGTGGCGCTATTCGGCCGCTAGGGGGGGGGGGGTTTAAAAAAAATTAGAAATTGCTAATCAGACAATGGCAGCTTGATCCTTCTATTAAGCTTTTGCAACAGGTTTCTCAAACCTTTGCATGCCTGCGCTTTATGTCATAATGACTAAGCCCCTCCCCTTCATGACATTGTCAAAAAGGGACTAAGCATGGATGACCTTAAAATTATGCCGCCCCCTTAAAAAGTTCAGCGGACGCCCATGCTACTGTTGTCTAATTTTTTAAGTCAAAAAGTGCATTTTTTCCAAAAACTGCAACGACCGCCATTTTATTCTCTAGGGTGTCTGAAAAAATATATATAATGTTTGGGGGTTCTAAGTAATTTTCTAGCAAAAAAAAAAAAAAGTCTGAATAACAGGTACGGTCCTTAAGTGGTTAATTGTATTTACAATGCCTTGCCAGTATCTCTGGAGTTTAGGATACCTCCATACTATACTGTATGTATTAAGTCCTCTATTTCAGTGGTCGGAAACCTGTGGATCTCTGTCTACCCGTCGGACAGGGGCAGGTAACAAGCAGACCATGAACAGGACACTGCTATTTGGGAGGGGGCAGAGGATACTGCTATGGGGGGGGCACACTGCTATCAGAGGGAAGGCGGGGGCCAGAGGACACTGCTATGGGGGGAATGGAGAGCTAAGGACACTTCTGTGTGTTGGGGGGGGTGATGTGAAGTAGGGCACTGCTATGGGGGGGGGTGAGGGCACTACTGTGGGGGGGGGGGGTGATGTGAAAGGTGGTACTGTGTGTGCGTGTGTGTGTGTGGGGGGGGTGATGTAGAGGACACTGCTATGGGGGGAAGAGGACACTACTGTGTGTGGGGGGGGGGGTTATGTGACGGGCGGGGGGGGCAGAGGACACTGCTATTGGGGGGGAGGGGACACTGCTATCTGAGGGAAGGCGGGGGGGCAGAGGACACTGCTACAGGGGAAAGGCGGGGGGCAGATGACACTGCTATGGGGGAAAGGGCGAGCAAAGGACACTTCTGTGTGTGTGTGTGTGGTGATGTGAAGGAGGGCACTGCTATGGGGGGGGTTAGAGGGCACTGCTATGGGGGGGATGTGAAGGGTGGTAGAGGACACTGCTATGGGGGGAAAGAGGACACTTCTGTGTGTATGGGGGGTTTATATGAAGGGCGGTAGAGGACGCTGCTATGGGGGGGGGGGGACTCCCTCTCTGGAATTCTTTTCCTTGTCAAATATTTTTATTAGGGTTTCATAAGGGAAACAAAGAGAAAAAGGGAAGGGGGTATACAGAGGTACATAGGTCTATATACATGAAGTACATAAAAAGGTTACAGTGCTATGCACTTAATATCATATTTTAGTCAGTAATAGTTTGCAGATATTAATATACAACAACTATATATACAGGGGGGAGGAAAAAAAATCACAGGTTGGTGATCTGGCTCGTGACTAACATATATATATATAAAATATGGTCATTATCATGTGAATACTAGATTGGTGACAACAAAGATTGGTCGAAATCAATGGGGAGATAATGTTGTATCCAAGGCTGCCAAATCTTACGGAATTTATTGATTTTATTTTCTTCAATGGCCGACATCTTAGCGTGAATGAGAGTTCTGTTCATTCTATGTTTGGCTTCTGCCAAGATTAGGGTCTGGGTTTTCCAAGCTTTCGCAATGGTTTGCTTGGCTGCAGTATTAAGATGGATCAATAGTTGGAATTGAGTAAATGTAAGCATTGTAGGTTTTAGGTTTAAGAGTGCTATAGCTGGGTCTGGAGGAAGAGTAACAGCAAGAGCTTTAGAAGCCATTTGGAATATGCTCGTCCAGAATTCTTTGACAACCGGACATTGCCACCATATGTGGAAATGAGTGCCAGGTGTGTCGCAGCCTCTAAAACAGTTCGGTGAATATGTGGGGGCAAATTTTGCTATTCTAGCAGGTACTAGGTACCAGCGCGTTAAGACCTTATAATTTGTCTCAACAGCAAAACAATTAGGAGAGGGATTTTTTGTGGTTAACCAGATGTTAGACCAGTCTTTGGAGTCAAATATTAAATTCATGTCTTGTGCCCATCTAGTAGCGTACAAGGGTAGTGTGTCATTGGGATTCGCACTAAGTTGTTGATAAAGAATTGAGATTAGCCTTCTGACATATGGGTTGCTTATACAGATCTGCTCAAATTGAGATAATTGTGTAAGAGATGAGCCTGTAGAGTGAAGTGGTTCATAGAAATTTTTAATCTGTAAATATCTAAAACTTTCAGACACAGGGAGCCCAAAAGATTCACATAGTACAGGAAAGGAATGGATGTTAGTATTAGATACTAAGTTGTGTAGGCGAGTCAAATTGGTGGAAGACCATGTTGAAAAGGATTTTGGGTATTTCCAAGCAGGATAAAAGGCAGGATTCCTAAGGAAGGAAAGTAGGGGGTTATGTAAAGATTGGAGCCTATGTGAATTTTTAAATTTATCCCAAATAGCTAAAGAGTGTTTTGTTATTGGATTAGATAAGTGTGACCTATCATCAGGTCTGATCCATAACAGGTTGGCTACCGACAGGGGATCGCTATCTACCGACTCCAGAGCCACCCATAAAGGTGTTTCATCAGTTGAATGGTATTTGGCTAGTGAAGCGATCTGTGCGGCATTGTAATAAGAGGAGAAATTGGGTAGTCCCAATCCCCCTCTCAGTTTAGGAAGATATAGCGTGGATTTAGATATCCGGGGTTTAGTTGTACCCCAGATAAAGGACATGACTCTACGTTGATTTAGTCTTAAAAAATAGGAAGGTATTGAGATTGGAAGCACTCTAAATAAATATAAAAATTTGGGTAATATTGACATCTTTACTGTATTGATCCTTCCAATCCATGACAATGGAAGGGGAGCCCATAACTTCATTAAACTAGTTGTTCGTCTCAGCAGAGGTAGATAATTAGCAGCAAATAGTTCTTTAAGAGTGGCTGTGAGTTGAATTCCTAAAGGGAGTTGTTTTGGTACCCAATTAAAGGGTAAGGAATTTTTAGCCAGATGGAGATCAGATTGGGATAAAGAAATGTTTAGTGCGTTTGATTTAGCGGGGTTAACATATAGTCCTGATATTTGAGAAAAATGATCTAAGATCTTGATCAAGTTTGGGGCTGATATGTGGGGATGTGTCATAAAAATAAGGATATCATCCGCCAAAAGACATACCTTGTGTTGGTATCCTCCTAATTCTATAACTTTAATATCTACAGTAGATCTAATTAATTGCACTAGTGGCTCTATCAATAGGGCAAAAAGCAATGGTGATAGGGGGCATCCCTGTCTAGTTACTCTTCTTATATCGAAAATTGGTGATTTATAGCCAGCATATTTTACATATGCTTTTGGGCTATTGTATAGGGAGGATACCCAGGTCAGGAAATGATCGCCAAACCCCCATTTTCGAAGTGTGTAATGCATATAAGGCCAGGTGACGGAATCAAACGCCTTCCTTATTTTGAGAGATATAAGGCATGACGGGATTTTCCTAGATTTGGCTGCTTGGATAAGCAGGAGTGCTCGTCTAATGTTGTCGCCTGCTTGGCGTTTGGGCATAAATCCTGTTTGGTCTCTATTTATTAAACGTCCGATGATGCTATTCAATCTGTTCGCTAGAATTTTGGCTATTAATTTAATATCTAAGTTGAGGAGGGATATAGGACGATCGTTAGCCCAGGAAGTCGTATCTGAATGTGATTTTGGAATCATAGCAATTATGGAAGTCAGGGTTTCTGTTCTGAAGGAGTGTCCAGTCAGGATAGAATTAAAGGCTCTGGATAAGATTGGTGTCAATACGTGTGCAAACTGTCTATAGTAAGTTGCAGAAAATCCATCTGGACCCGGTCTTTTCTGAAGTTTTAGGTTTTTTATGACGTTTGACACTACACTATCTAAAATGGGGCCTTCGAAAAGATTGCAATCTTCTTGATTTAAAACAGGCACCTTAATTTTAGAGAACAAAGTGTCAGCTTTTGTCTCGTCAAAGGTTTGATCAGATGAGTACAACTTGGCAAGGTTAGAGCGAAAAACCTCTAGTATCTTAACTGGGTTACTAGAATATGATTCACGGATATTCTCAATCCAATGGGTGTCTGTGAATGTTGTGCAAACTTCAAACTTCTTGCCATTAGGGTGTCAGGCTTATTGGCCTTAAGATATTTGATGTGTTGGCTTTTGCGTAAAAGTTTGTCAGCTGAGTCAGTCAGAAAAAGATCTAGATCTAGACGGGCCCTTTCCAGTTTAGAGTTATTTATAGCGGTCGGGGAGGATTGAAAGGCTAGATGACATGTATTAAAGGCAGATTCAAGTTTAGCAAATAGAATTTTCTGTTTCTTTTTGAGTATCGATGCTTTTTGTATCAGTCTGCCTCTAATTACAGATTTATGGGCTTCCCATAAAGTGAAGGCTTAGACATCTTCCGTGTCATTAGTCGCAAGATAGTCTGGCTTTTTCAATCTCAATACGATGGGATGGATGAGTTAACATAGAATCATTAATACACCAAGTATTATCGTGTGATCTGGGTACAGTTGAGGATATAGTGATAAAGTTTGCGCAATGGTCCTTCCATGGGAATGGGATGATTTTGGAAGAAGTAATTTCTGGTAACATGCTGGATGGGATTAAAATATGGTCAATACGTGAGAAAGATTTATGTGGGTATGAGTAGTGAGTGTAGCGTCTACTAGTAGGATTAATTTCGCGCCAGGTGTCTACCAGACTATTTGTAGTAAGCAAATGTCAGTTTTGACATACCAGTTGTAGGACCCAGAGGGGATTTGTCTAGAAAAGGGAAAACGGTGGCATTAGAGTCCCCACATAGAATAACCATACCAAATTTGTGTGTTTCCACTACTTGAAAAAGATGCAATAGAAAAGCTGTTGGACGTTTGTTGGGGGCATAGTAGGATACAACAGTGATCGGATTATCGGAAATATATCCTGTAACAATAATATATCTTCCCTCTGGGTCCTTTATTTGCGTAACAAGATTAAACGGAGTGGAACGATGAAAGCCAATTAGGGTACCACGCTGCTTAACAGTGGTTGATGCAGAATAAAACTGCGGATATGAAGTAGATAGAAATTTAGGATGAGATTTTTCTGTAAAGTGGGTTTCCTGTAAGCAAATAATCTGAGCTTTCTTAGTCATAAAGGAGCGTAAAGCTTTAGTACGCTTATTCGGGATATTAAACCCTTGTACATTCAAAGACAGAATATTTATAGGAGCCATAGGTCAAGTAGGATAAGCATTATAGCAGAATAGACAAAGCACTTGCCTAGAGCCAGATTCACCAACCAGGGGAAAAAAAGAAGGGGAAAAAATACTGAAATGTGAAAAAAAATTGAAAAGTTAAACAGTCGTATTAACCCATAGTACATATATTGCATCAAAAAAACGAGGTAAAGCCACAGGGTGTGGGAGCATCTCAGAGGAGAATCTAAAGCTCCCTGAGAGGCTCCAGGTCTACCGGCAGAGTCCCACATATTAAAGCAGGAGTCTGCTGGCAGCAAAAAAAGGGGCAACAAGAATTTCCTACGGGGTAAACAACACCGGAGAACCACAGGAACCTTCTACAAGCTATCTTTTAAGAGAGGAGAAAAGAAAAGAAAAAAAAGGGATTTTTGTAACAGCTTACCTGTAAAATCCTTTTCTTGGAGTACATCATGGGACACAGAGCGACTTAGTCATTACTAATGGGTTATATAGATTACCTTCAGGTGTTGGCACTGGCCAATTCCAAACCGGAAGTACCCTCCCCTATATAAGCCCCTCCCATCCGGGAGCACCTCAGTTTTGTAGCCAAGCAATAAGTGTCCCAAAAAGAGGGGTGGGAGCTCTGTGTCCCATGATGTACTCCAAGAAAAGGATTTTACAGGTAAGCTGTTACAAAAATCCCTTTTTCTTTTTCGTACATCACGGGACACAGAGCGACTTAGTCATTACTAATGGGACGTCCCAAAGCAATGCCAAATGAGGGGAGGGATACATAAGCTGGGCGCCATCAGGCATGAGGCTCTTTTGCGGCCTGCAACACACTGCGCCCAAAGGCGACATCCTCCTGACTTCTGACGTCTACCTGGTAGAATCTAGTAAACGTGTGTACTAAGGACCATGTTGTGGCCTTACAGACTTGAGCCAGGGAGGCTTGGTGATGCACTGCCCATGAAGTTCCAACTGCTCTTGTGGAGTGCGCCCTAACTTTGAACGGAGGCGGTCTCCTTTTCAAGCCATAGGCTTGTATTATGACCTGTCGAATCCACTTGGCTAAAGTAGATTTTTGATGCTGCCTGACCCTTTCTGGGGCCTTCCGGCAGAACAAACAAAGTATCCGTTCTACGAATCTGAGCAGTGGCTTTAAGATAAGCTTTAACTGCTCTTACTACATCCAAAGAATGCAATAACTTTTCCTCTACCGAACTAGGTTTGGGGAAAAAGGAAGGAAGAACCACATCTTGGTTCAAATGGAACCTCGATACCACCTTAGGAAGAAGGCTGGATGAGGACGTAATACTACTCTGTCCTTATGGATAACCAGATATGGCTCCTTACAGGACAAGGCGGCTAATTCCGATACTCTTTTAGCCGAACAAATGGCTACTAAGAAAATCAATTTCCTGGTGAAAAGAACCAAGAAAATTTGCCGCAATGGTTCAAATGGTTGTTTCTGTAGAACCGACAGAACCAGGTTTAAGTCCCATGGACATATGGGAATACTAACCGGAGGGCTAATACGCATCACTCCTTGTATGAAAGCTTTGACTAATGAATGCAAAGCCAAGGGCCTTTGAAAAAAATATTGACAAGGCCGTCTGACCCTTGATAGTACTCAAGGCAAGCTTCCTATGTACAGCCCACTGTAGGAAGTCCAGAATCCTACCTATTACGTACTTACGTGGATGCCATTTCCTGGCCTCACACCACGTGATGTACGCCTTCTAGATCCTATAATAGATCTGCCTGGATACCGGCTTCCTGGCATTGATCATGGTAGATACCACAGGATTAGAGAGCCCTCTCTTTTTTAGAATGTGGGCTTCAATAGCCAGGCCGTCAAACCTAGGGCTGGTAAGGAAGGGTAGTATATCAGTCCTTGCGAAAGCAGGTCCGGACGATGTGGGAGGGTCCAAGGACTTCCCACTGATATTTTTACAATCTCCGCGTACCATGCCCTTCGGGGCCACGCTGGAGCCACCAGAATCACTGGTTTCTTTTCTACCCTGATTCTGCGGATTAATCGCGGTGGGAATGCATATATCAGCTTGAACTGATCCCAAGGGAACACTAGGGCATCCGAACCGCAAGCTAGGGGATCCTTTGTGCGAGACACAAATCTGTGCACCTTTGCGTTGAATCTGGATGCTAGCAGATCTACATCCGGTGTTCCCCACCGCTGGCATATTGCCTGGAAAACCTCGGGGTGAAGAGACCATTCCCCCGGGCATAATTGCTGGCGACTTAAAAAGTCCGCTCTCCAATTTTCCACTCCTGGGATGAAAACCGCGGATATGGCTGTGACATACCTTTCTGCCCATTCCAGGATGCAATTCGCTTCCCTCTGGGCTGCACGACTCCTGGTGCCACCCTGGTGATTGATATATGCCACTGCTGTGGCATTGTCTGATTGAATTCTGACAGGTGACCCTTGGAGTTTGGATGTCCATGCTACTAGGGCATACCGGGCTGCTCGTATCTCTAAGAGATTGGTGGGCAGGGCCTTCTCTGCTTCTGACCACTTGACCTGGAGAGCCATTGCTCCAGTACTGCCCCCCCAGCCTATGAGGCTGGCAACTGTAGTGACCACCTTCCAAGAAACCGGACTAAAGGGTTTCCCTTTTTCCAGATTCTGGGGCACCAACCACCAATGGAGGCTCTTGCGAACGGAAGGGGACAGGGACATTGGTAAGTCTAAAGCCTGAACATTTTTGTTCTAGGCCGACAGTATGGCCCTCTGCAAGTTCCTTGAATGGAATTGACCGTAGGGTACCGCTTCGAATGAAGCCACCATTTTTCCCAGCAGTCTTATACACAGCCTTATACACAGGCGTATGGATGACTGTCTTTTTGTAAGTGGGTCAAATCTTTCAAAGACGACACCTTCTCTGGAGGTAAGAAAATCTTTCTCTGATTTGAATCCAGTCTTAGCCCCCAAGTATTCCAGGCTTTTGACTGGTTTTAGGGCTGACTTGTCTCGGTTGATAATGCAACCGTGAGATTCCAGATACTTGATTATCTTGTGAACGACCACTTCTAGTTTTTTTTCACTGAGTGGTCTATCAGCAACAAGTCCTCTAGATATGCCATTATCGTTACACCTTGTGTTCCTAGTTTGGCCAATCGTACGGCCAGAATTTTTGTGAACACTCGAGGTGCCGTGGCCAGACCGAAAGGTAAGGCTCTGAACTGAAAATGGCGCCCTTCTACTGCAAGGCGTAGAAATTTCTGGTGGGCCGGACAGATGGGAATATGCAAATAAGCATCCCTTATGTCGATCGAGGCTAACCATTCCTGCCCTTGTAGGGCGGTGGCCACCGATCGGATCGACTCCATCCGAAAAAGTCCTGATATGTAGGAACTTGTTTAGCCCTTTTATATTTAATATGGGCCTCATGTCCCCATTTGGTTTGGGGACTGTGACAAGGTTCGAGTAAAACCCGAACCCGTTTTCTTCCAAGGGAACCTTCATGATTACCCTTGGGGCAATAGTTGCTCTAGTGCCAGAAGGAGGGATCCACTCTTCTGGGGATCGCTTGGCACGTTTGACCTTATAAAATGGGCAGGAGGAATGTCTTTTAACTCCAGCCTGTATCCCAGACTTACTGCGGAGATCACCCATCTCTGATGGTGTCCCGCCAGGTCTCTGTGAACAACTGAAGTCTTCCCCTCACCCGACTGAGTGGGGGCAACCCTTCATGACTTAGGGGGAGGTTTTGTACCTCTCTTGACCCAGGGTTTCTTGTTACCCTGTGATTGTCCCTGATTTCTGCCCCCTGGATTTGACCGCGGAGGCCGTCGGAACTGTTTCACAGCCGATGTGCCAGGGACTGGAGAAGTAGGCCTCTTAAAAGAAGGACTTCTACCCTTGTTCTTAACCGGTAAGAGTGAACTTTTACCGGCAGAAATTTTCTGGATATATTTGTCCAGATCTTCTCCAAATAAGCGTTCTCCATGAAATGGGAAGCTAACCAGCAGTTTTTTACAGGGAGCTTCAGCAGACCAGTTTTTGAGCCACAGAAGCCTACGCATATGTACTATAGACAGCGTAAAGCGGCAGGCCTGTTGGATTGTATCCTTTATGGCGTCCACCGCAAAACACAAGGCTCTAGGTAGGTCAGCTAGGGCAAGAGCCTGCTGATCTGGTAAGTCCCTTAAGACTTGTTTCAACTGATCTTTCACTGCTTGGCAGACTCCAATCGCTGCTACCGCAGGTTGTGTCACCATGCTTGCTGTAGAGAAAGCAGATTTTAGTAAAGACTCCAATTTTTTATCTATTGGGTCTTTGAACATTGGAACATTATCTACTGGACATGTCAGTGATTTGTTAACAGAAGAGATGGCTGCGTCCACTGTAGGGACCCTCCATTTTTTTATGAACTTATCCTCCATGGGATAGATCACCGGAAATCTCTTGGGGGGAGCAAATATTTTATCAGGATGCTCCCAATCCTGGTAAATAAGCCCTTCTAATAAAGGGTGGATTGGGAAGGAACAGACAGCCTGGGGAGCTTTTAGGGACTCCAGCGAGGAAACCGTAGTGGATGGTGGTTCCGCCAGAGGCATTTTAAATGCTGATCGGACCATGTTAGTCAGAGACTGAACCCATAATCTTTCAGCCTGAGATGCTGAGAAAGGTTCTTCCACTGTTGATTCCTCTATAACTGAATCAACCTCATCCTGATCCCCTTCAGGTAGGTCGATCTCTGTGTGGGGCTGTTCCTCCACTAACAGGCACTCTGAAGGAGGAGACGGAGATCGGACGCGCTTTTCCTGTGACAGGGAAGCAGCGATCAATGCTGTTAATCTCTCTTCCAATCCTCCCAGAGTTGAGGATAAAACCTCCTCTGTTATATATACAGGAGCAGGTGGACTGGGGACAGCCGCAGCACCAGGCACTCCTGCGGGGTTTCTACGGCTACTGACCTCTGAATTCTCAGGGGAGATTGGTGCAGTACAAGCATGCCCAATATCCTCAGAGCCCGATGGAGACCCCTTTGGCTTCCTGGAAGACCTATTTCCGGAGCGTCTGGACGACATATCCTTTAAGCACAAAGCTGAGGTATTCCCGTCGTCATACACCAATTTTTGCTGGTAATAGTCTAACACAGTTGCTGCTATATACCAGCTGGTGTCCACTAAAGTGCCTTTCTATGGGGATGCCTGCATCAACCGCCTCTGTGTGCCACTGTTTGTTGCTAGCTCTGTTTGCATCCAGCTGACACTTGTACTGTGTCTTTTAACCATGCTGGGACGCCTGCACATGCGCAGAAGCGCCGCGGCGCGCATCGAGCGTCATCCACCCGCCCCGCCCCTTTTTTTTCATAGGAGGCGCGTGCACGCGCCCGCGCGCGCGCCCGCGCGCCATTTTCGAAATCAAACAGGGACTAGGAGCCAGGGCCCTTTTTGCCGGAGGGCCTGTGCGGTGGATGAGCGCAGCAACAGGGCAGAGGAAGTGGATTCCCACAGAGAAACTTACCAACTGCCTGGATCTTTTGACTTGAGAAAACCAAAGATCCACATGACAAGAAAAATGGACTACAGCGGCCTCTAGTGGTTTAACACAGGTACCGCGGTCCCTTTTTTTTTTTTTTTCTTGACTACTATTAAAATTTTACATTTTCAGTAGTTACAGGCAAACACAGATATTAGCGGGAATACCGTTAGGTAACAGACAGAAAGACAAATTAGGCTTGGGGGTCCCCCAATAGAACCAAGTTCCTGGGGGCCCCCACTTACCTGATCCCCGCCGCAGGACTTTGTTTGGTCCACAGAAGTCCAAACTTCACCTATCACGGCAGGCATTGTAATTAAACCTTCAGGGACCGGGTTCCCAAGGATTCCACTCCCCTGGACCTGTATAGCACCCTGCACAGACAACATCTTGGTCGTGGGTATGACCAGAGCTCTGGATCCCAGGGTCCAGCCCTCCTAAGAGAGGCATTACAGGCAAAACCTTGCTCTTCTGCTGCAAGGCCCGGGTACCGACCGTTTAGCTATGAAGCTTTTTTGGTGGGATCCGGAACAGCTTACTAAGGCCCAAAAGAACCTGTACGCAAGCCCAGTGAAAACACATGTTACTCTTTGGCCAACACCTTAGACACTGGCAAAAAACTGAGGTGCTCCCGGATGGGAGGGGCTTATATAGGGGAGGGTACTTCCGGTTTGGAATTGGCCAGTGCCAACACCTGAAGGTAATCTATATAACACATTAGTAATGACTAAGTCGCTCTGTGTCCCGTGATGTACGAAAAAGAAATATATAAAGTACCGGAAAGAAAATAAAAAAGTAAGGAGAGCAGAAAATATATTATTGCTCTGTAACATGAACCTTAACCTTACTAATATACCATAGTCCATTTCTGTCATGGATATAGTAGATGCTTAGTAATTAACGAAGACTGCTTGAGAGGCCAAAAACCTATAAAGAAGAAGTAAAAAAAGTCAGATGAATTGATCAGTTAATTGAGTCTTCCTGAGTGGGTGATGAATTTTCAAAGCGACCGCGCTTATGGAGATTTTGACGCACAGAGTTGTGGGAGACATAGCTTGAGCTGGATGCTTGCTGAGGAGGCCGAGAGGCTAATTGCTTACGATTCTGGTCAGTTAGTATGGTCGTGTCTGCGATACCCATATCAGATAGGGCTGATTTTAAATCTTCTGAGGAACGACAGACATACTTGGTTTCCAGATGAGTGAAGCGAAGACAGAAGGGAAATCCCCAATGGTAAAGGATTTGAATTATTTTGAAGCACGTCTCTTTGCCACTGTGAGTGGAGACAGGTCAGTGAAAAGCTGGTATGTATAGCTCTGAAAGCTGAGGAGATCTTTACCTCTGGCTGGTGCGAGTAGCAGTTCTTTAGTTTTATAGAAATGTACTTTGGCTATTATGTCCCTAGGGGGACCATTAGGTTTACGTGGAGCCAATGCTTTGTGCACTCTGTCCATTTCAAGTCTATCGACAGGAATATCAGGAATTAATTCTTGGAAAAGTGCCGTTATGGTTCCATGCAGATCTAGAACAGATTCTGGAATACCTCTTATCCTTATATTGGACCTGCGGTCTCTGTTTTCCTGGTCTTCCAAACGTGCTTGAAGTAAAATATTTTCCTCTTTGAGAGCTAAGAGTTCTGAGGTACAATATTCTGTATAGTTGTCTATTTCATCTACCCTCTGTTCCAGTTCTGCAGTTCTCATACCAAGTTCCCTTATTTCCTTAGTTAACTTGTCAGTGATGTGGTCAGAGGTCTGCTTTAATGCCTTCTGCAACATTTGTTCAAACTTAACAAATATGTCAGGCTGTTCCTCAGGTGAAGTTACACAGTCATCCACTATAGACTCACCAGCGCTGGTTAGTGATTTGTGTTTTAAGGCTTTCATTGCTGTATTAGAGCGGCGCTGTGAGGAGGAGGGAGAAGCCGCCATTTCAGCCGCCAGCCTGTTCGCCGCTCCCTTCAGGATATTTGTTTTGAATTTGGATTTGGAGCCTCTCAAAGCCATAGTAATATGTGTAAATGGCTCTCCTACGAATCCGGAGCTATTTTGCGGTGTTTCCGGCGCTGCTGGGACCCGTAGTTCTCCGGTCCTGATACCCGCGGAGCGGAGCTCTAAGGAGACATTACCTTCTCCTCAGGCTGCCGCGCATGCGCCCCCTGGAATTATTTTCCATTCCAGAGAGAGGAGAGAGGACATCCAAACATGAGTTGCACCAACATTACACTGACACAGTACACATAGGCACACATTTCACCCCCGATCGCCCCCCCCCTCCGGTTAACCCTTTCACTCCCTGTCACAGTGTCACCAAGTGCAGTTTTCAAGTTTGTCTTTGATCACTGTACTGGTGTCATTTGTCACACTAATCAGCGTTTGGGTACTTAGCAGCAGGCCCAGATAGGTCTAGGGACCCCCCTAATAAAGGTTAGGTTTAACCCCTTGACCCCGGCAGTGTGTAGTTAGCCAGTTAGCTAGCTACTGTCACCGTCAGGTTTTTATAGCATCAGGGTACCCGCCGTATATTACCTAATAAAGGTTTAACCCCCTGATCGCCCGGCGGGTGACATCAGTTAGGTTTTAGCGTCAGTTAGGGTCTGCATCTCCCCAGGCAGCGTCAGATTAGAGCCAGTAGTGCCCATGCACGCACCATACACCTTCCTTAGTAGTATAGTGTCTGAATGGATCAATATCTTTGATCTGATCAGAAATAGATTAGCGGACCCAGTAGTTTGGGGTTCCCAAAAATGCAGCGTTAATGGGATTAGCCCACATACCTGCTAGCACCTGCGTTTAGCCCCTCCGCCCAGCCCAGCCCACCCAAGTGCAGTATCACTCGATCACTGTCACTTACAAAACACATAACTGCAGCGTTCGCAAAGTCAGGCTTGATCCCTGCGATCTCCAACAGTTTTTTTGGTAGTGTTTAAAGCAGTCGCTGACAATCAGGTGCTCTTTTTTCCTGTGCGTTTCACTCGTTGTACGAGTACATTTAGAGGCCACAATGTCCAACCGAAGTTACAGTAGTAAAGAGGCCTTCACGTTTCTGAGCATGACAGATTAGAGTGAAGAGGAAGTCACCCATCTGTCAGATTCAGAATACGAACTGGTAGACAGCAGTGGCACCCTGACAGATGGCTCTGACGATGGAGTAGTGGTCCCTGCCAAGGTCAGGCGTACCCGACTCCATTCTTCTGCTGTTGTTGAGGTGCAAGAACCGCAGGGCTCTCGTATGGAGCAGAGAGCCAGTACTAGTGCCGTTCATCCTTGGTGAACTGGCAAGCACCAGCGGCCTAGTACATCCTGGTCTTACATCCAGCACTACAGTAACATTTGGTGACGTGGCGAGGCCCATGAGTGCAGTTCAAGCTGGTGCGGTGGCTAGCACAAGTAGTGTCCCACAGCCTTCAAAAAGACAAACACATGACGGTCGAGCCCATCGTGCCCTTCCCGTTGCATTTGCCATGACCAGGACACGATACGAGCAGATCTTGCGATTTATACACTTCAACGACAATGAACTCTGTCATCCTCGGGGTGATCCTGGATTTGATTGGCTCTACAAAATTCGGCCCTTCATAAACCACTTCAACCAATAGTTTTCAACATTGTTTACTCCCGATCAAGTTGTCTGCGTTGATGAGTCCCTGATTAAATTTTCTGGCCGCTTGTCTATCAAACAGTATCTTCCCAGCAAGTGTGCCAGATATGGGGTCAAGATGTATAAGCTCTGTGACAGGGCAACAGGCTATACATATAGTTTTATGGTTTACGAGGGAAGAGATAGTCATGTGGAGCCGGAGAACTGCCCAAACTACATAGGGAGCGCTGGTAAAATTGTGTGGGACATGGTGTCACCCTTATTTGCAAAGGGGTACCACTTGTACGTGGACAATTATTACACAAAGCGTGACACTTTTTAGTCACCTTTTTGTTTGTGGAATTGGCGCATTTGGCACCGTGCGATCTAATCGCCGGGATTTCCCCCACGGCTTATAGAGTCCCGACTTAGACGGGGGGGGGGGGGGGAGAGAGCCTGCTTGAAATGTAATAATTTGCTGATGGTGAAGTGGAAGGATAATCGGAATATTTTCGTTCTGTCCTCCATTCACGCAGATACGACAGTCCACATTCCAACGGCGACTGGTGGTGTGGAGAAACCCCTCTGTGTCCACGAATACAACCTTAACATGGGAGGGGTGGACCTCAATGACCAGATGTTGGCGTGTACTTAATTGCCCGTAAGGCCAGATGATTGTGGCAAAATATAAAATATTCCATGGACTCAACATGCCTCTCAGCAAATAGCTTGGGGTGTCTATTTTCCAAAATGGGGTCATTTGTTTTTTTTTGTGCTATCTTGGCATTTTATGGCCTTCGAAACTGTGATAGGTAGTGAGGAGTAGCAAAACATATACAATACTATACTGTTAGGTAGTGAGGAGTGAAATCAAAAATTTATGCCCTTAGAAATCCTGAAGGCGGTGCTTGGTTTTCGGGGTCCTGAACGCGGCTAGGCTCCCAAAAAGTCTCACACATGTGGTATCCCCATACTCAGGAGAAGCAGCAGAATGTATTTTGGGATGTAATTCCACATATAACCGTGGCATGTGTGAGCAATATATCATTTAGTGACAACTTTGTTAATTTTTTATTTATTTTTTGTAATTTTTTAATCACTTGTGACAAAAAATAATAATATTCAATGGGCTCAACATGTCTGTCACCAATTTCCTTGGGGTATCTATTTTACAAAATGGTGTCCTTTGGGGGGGGGGGTGTTTGTACTGCCCTGCCATTTTAGCACCTCAAGAAATGAGATAGACAGTCAAATTAAAAGCTAAGTAAACTCCAGAAAATGTACCCTAGTTTGTAGATGCTATAACTTTTGCGCAAACCAGTAAATATACGCTAATTGACATTTTTTTTACCAAAGACTTGTGGCTGAATACATTTTGGCTTAAATGTATGACTAAAATTGAGATGATTGGATTTCTTTATAAGTAGAAAATATTTATTTATTTTTTCGAAATTTTTGGTCATTTTCCGTTTATAATCGCAAAAATTAAGAATTGCAGAGGCAATCAAATACCATCAAAATAATGGGTACAGCATTGCATGACCGCGCAATTACCAGTCAAAGCAGCACAGTGCCAAATTGTAAAAAGTGCTCTGGTCATTAAGCAGTCAATTCTTCCGGGGCTGAAGTGGTTAAAGTAGTCCCTGCACTACTTTGGTCCTACTTTGATGGTCCATAGACCTCAAGATTGCACAGGCATTGCTTCAGGTCGGACAAGTGTGAAAGGGGCCTTAGGGTAAAAAATCTTGTGCAGATCCCCCCACAGCCCCCCCGTAATTCTCATCTGGATTCAGCAGCTCTTCTCCCTGCTCTCACAGGCTTGGCTGAGAGCCATAAGGGCCATTGGCTCCTGTTGCTGTCAGTCAAAACCTGTGAGCAGAGAGCGGGGCCAACCTGGGCAGTGTGTCTGAATAGATGCAAACAGCCCGGCTCGGGAACGAGCCCGTAGGAGTGCCCCTATAGCAAACTGCTTACTATTGGGACACTCGGTGGGGGAGGAGCCAGGAGCCCCGGCAGGGAACATGAAAAGAGGAGGATTGGGGCTGCTCTGTGCAAAACTATTGCACAGGGCAGGTAAGTATGACATGCTTATTATTTATATATATATAAAAAAATTACAATCATGTTAAGTAATGCAATAAATATTTCACTGGCCTTAAAACACAATTCTACCATCAGTGAAATTGTACTTCAATAAATCCATCCAACCTCCAGGGAAGACAGGGGACAGCCATATAATGACACAAGTTTAGAGCTTGACTCAAGGTTTAAGTGGACTTTGAATAGTTAATTTGGACAAAGTTGGTCCAAATGAACTATTTCTCTTTCACTAACAAATGCGTCCGCTGGTGCTGGGAGTGCTATATAAACTGTATGTAGCAGTAGCTACATAGAGTGCAGTGTTTTGGCAGCAGAATCGAGTTGGGCTGAGCACTGCACTCACAGAAGGCTTTGTATTTTATGAATGCATACAAAGCACAACAGGGTATCTTGATGTATTGGGGCTTGTAGATTTTAAATTTTTTTTTAAGTTGTTCAGAACCATATTTTCAAGCTCCTGAGGAAGCAATCTTTATCAAAAAACATGTAGAGCTGGTTTCATCTACAAGCCCCAATACATCAAGATACCCTGTCGTGGTATCAGCCATTCACAGTCATGAATGCTTATAGGCATACCAGTTGACATGACTTATTCCCTTGAGGAAGTAGCATGGCCAGTTCATGGAGTTTCCTTTTAATTTTAAAAGCTTAAAGTGTAACTAATAGGAAAAACTATTTTTTTCTTTAGGATAGAGTGGAGGAGGATTATAACACCTGTCAGTTTTTATTGCGGTCTGTGCCCCCGTTAGGGGGATTCAATTTCTGTAGTCCTGTTTACTGTTATCAATAGTGAAAGTAACAGAAAATCCCAAATTTTGGGTTGTCACCAGAACAGTAATAGTGGGGAAACCTTACCATAGGACATTCTGTTGACACTAGTGACACTCACTTCTTGTTTTGGCTATGAGACAGGAAGTAATGGCTAATCTCCCCAACAAGACACAGGTGGCATAAAAAAAAAAAGTTTTACCTTTAGTTACACTTTAACCACTTCCCATCCGCGCTATAGCCGAATGACGGCTACAGAGCGGACTACAAATGTCGGGAGGTTGTCAATAGACGTCCCCTCTTTTCACATGCGCTGTGATCACGAGTCACTGAGTGTAAGGTAAACCGGACCTCCATCACTAAAAGGCCAGTGCGAGTGCTCATACACATTGCACTCCTGCTAATATTCATGAGCAAAGGACCAACATAATTCCTGCAATGCCAGTTCATCGCGCGCGTGCGCACACCTGTGCGCGAGCACGGCGTGTGCGCGCACGTGCACACACCAATTAGCACTTGGCGCCCAGTGGCCTATTTAAACTGCTCGATCACTGTAAACAGTGCTGGATGATCTTCAGCTTCTTCCTGACCTTCCAAGACCTGATCTGCTGTTCCTGTTTGTTCGTGTATGACCCGGCTCGCCTTTGGACTTCGCCTCTGCTTGTTCCTTTACTCTATTACCTGGTATCCTGACTTTCATTTGGGTACAGCGTTGTATGACTGCGCAATTGTCATTCAAAGTGCATCAGCGCTGAAAGCTGAAAATTGGTCTGGGCAGGAGGGGGTTTAAGTGCCCAGTAAGCAAGTGGTTAAAAAAACCTTTGAGGGAATTCATTAAAAGTATCTGCAACACACTTATGGCTGTATGGTCTCTTTTGATGTCCCATGCCAAATTCAGGAAAGCATTGCAACAGTTTCATTAACAGTTCTGACACATGGGTCAGATTCATGTACTAATTTTACAATGCATTCACTTTGCATCATTTTACAATGTGCGGTTATTGCTGTAACAAATTCAAAAAGAACATTCAGTTCTTAGCTAACAAAACTGGAGGTAAGTAAGACCAATGAATCAATGATGCAGATCAAACACGGACAGTGGGCAGAACCCGAATAAGATGCTGAGTAACTAGTTCCCCATCAGGTCTGCCTTCCCTGTGATTGATAGCAGATGACAGTGAGTGAATTTCATAGCCACTGTTGGTCAAAATGGCAGCTATGAAATCCACCCATTGCTGTCTGCTGTCAATCAAAAGAAGGGTAGATCTAATGGGGAACAGTCTCAGAGTTTTCCATCAGGCTTCACCCAACCCACAACAAACTCCTTGACCATGTTCCTGTTTGCTCCTGTGACAGGCACATTGGCCGGGCAGGAAGCTTAGCATTAAGCATTAAGCTGCACTTAGAAAGGAGTGTCCAGTTTGGACATTCCAACTCCAGTGCTGGCCTTCATGCAAAAAAATAATGTACCGGTTTCCGACAGATACTGTACATGAATCTGTTGCAATCATTGACAATTGTGGTCTAGAGGTCTGACGGAATTTTGGTTATGAAATTTAAGGATTTCTTGCAAAAACATTTTTAAAAGTGTTCCATGTTTTGAACAAAAAAAATACAATTTTTTTTGCCAATCTTGAGTTTTAGTTCAACTTTTGACACAAGAAATAATGGAATTATTAGAGATTCTTTAAAAAATGGTGTCAGTTTTATAATTTGTTCATTTACTAGGCTTAAAGTAATTTGCAGTGCTTCGAAAACTTTCTAATGTATTTTACTGTGCTTGAGATGTGATGATTCTGCAAAGAATTTGAAAAATAATAATACTTTAAAACTCAGCATATATTTAGGCAAGCACTAAAATGTTTCATTTTCCAGTAATAGCCACAAAAATATTCTTACATTGTGTTAATTACATACTGGAGTTCAGAACAGAAAGAGAAATGGTTGTGCATTGCATTTTATGGTTCATCCTTAAATATATTTTTTTTGTTCATATTCGAAACTACATTTCCCAGCCAACTATCCTGAACAAGTACTCTGCAGAGTATCAAATTCTCAGTAATGTTTTTTTTTTTTACTGCTGTAGCAGTAATGTACAACATACCTAACAGCAATAAATAAATAAATAAAATTACACTATTGCAAAAAGCGAAGGGGAGCTTAAAAATAAACTGCAGAGTACATAGTACTTATGCTCATAAGTGCGGCTTGCCAGATAGTTGGTTAAAGCTGCCCCCCTGTTGCTACGGGACTGCACAGATATCCAACAACCCAAACTGTGTGTGCACTTGCTGGGCAACTTTGTTGATTCACACATGGCACACCCATGAGGTCAATTTTACCTGTTCTCAAATAAATTAGTGTTAGTGGGTAACAGGGCAAGTTGTGCTACAAAGGCGTTCTAAAATTGACTGGCCTGGATTGACATGTAGAGAAGTGGGCTATCTCATAAGGCAGTAAGGTCTTTGATGACAAAGTGAACTTTTAAGAGCACGATCACAGCTATGGATTGTGCAGTCTACCACCAAAAGGTAAAAGGTGGTTTCTGGGGGAGGCTATTTATTTTCAAACACACAATGCTTATTTACGGTAGCCTTATAAAACAAAAATTGGGCAGATGATCATTTACACAAGCTGAAAGGTTCAACATTCTTGAAGGCATCTGCACTGCCCATCTATTTAGTGATTTACTAGGATAGTTTTGTTACTGATTATGTTTTTTACACTACAAGAGAGATGCATGGGTAAATGCTTGTTTGCATCCAAGGGATTTTTGGCCCAATAACATATTTTTTATTTAAAGCATCAGTCCCTTAAAAAAAAAAAAAAACATTCAAAAAAGGAAAATAATAAAGTAAAAGAACAGTTAAAGCTGTAAGCAGATATACAATATAAGACACAAATTAATCCAGTTAAAGCTAAACTCCAGCCTTACCTTCAATCTTCCACTGTTGTACATTCATTTGTATTCTACTAAAAAATACATATTCTGATTTATCTGCACAATATCCCTGGACCTAAAATAAGGTATGTCATAAAAATGCAAAGGTTTATTTGAAAATGTCTTTAGCATATTGATGAGGGACAGCAAGGAACTAGGGAGGGCAAAATATAAGCTGATAAACCACTTGAGTTGAGACTGGGGAACACATGCTTTTTTAAACACACTCCCGACTGCTATACTGGCTGGGAGTACATGTACATTTGTAAAACAGGCTGTTGGCTTTCATGAGAAAGTGATTCAAGCAGCACTCCCACAACCGTTGCCATTCGCGTCCCCCCCACACGACACCCCGTCAAACAGCCCAGGTTATAAACATTTAGTGAGATGCAAAAATAAAAAAAAGATACATAGGGTATTGACGTTTTTTCACTGTTTTACGAGTTCACACAGTTTTAAGACTTGACATGCTGGGTGTCTATTTATGTGGTGCAACTTCCTTTAGGCTGGGTTCACACTTATGCGAATTGGATGCAGATTTTCTCTGCATCAAATTTGCATAGCAGGAGATTGTGATCGGCTCTCTATGAAGCTGGTTCACACATCTCCACAGAGGCTCCGAATTGTGTGCCTTTTGCTCCGTTTCAAGTCCAAATTCAGACCAAAATTCAGGCTGAAATCGGACCTGAAACCATGAAGGGAGACGCACCGGACTCCTGCTGTGAGCCGATGCGTTTTATAGTGTGAACCCACTCAAGGGTCGCACACCGCTGGAACCATCCACAAAAACTTTATTGGAGACTGCTTAGACAAGAACATGGTTCTGCCATGGTGTTCTGTCTGAGCAGTCTCCAAAAAAGTTTCTTGTGGATGATACTAGTGGTGTGCAGCTCTCCTTTTCAACTGCCATAGAATTGTATTATTCTCATAATAAGTATAAGCAGATGTCCAGAACACCTCATCCCTCCTTTACATCAGATGTCAAGAGTCCCCTTCCATCACAAGTCGAGTCCCCTACCCTCCCTTACATCAGGGTCAGAAATGAGCATGTCTTCAGCTACATGGAAAAGTGCAGTATCTGGCGGAGGAGTTCTGTCTTCCTAACTGCTGAGACAAGGTGGGGGCAGAGATGAGGAAGGTGCCGCAGCATCAAAGGTGTGAGGGCCACATAAAATCACCTGGCATGACAGATTTGGCCTGCAGGCCTTGTGCTTGACAGATGTGCTCTAGGGTGTCTGCTTTCAGAATATATATATATTATTTAAGTAATCTATAGGCCTAAAATAATTATTTTTTAAATGTGAACAAAAATGAAAAAATGTTTCCAGGACTCAAGTGGTTAAACTGTTTTATGCCTCCTTCACACGGGGCGTAGTAAAGCATACACTCATGGAGGGCCATATTTTGTTTGCATGGGGGTGCACAGAAGTTCCATGCATCCCTGTGCAGGCAGCCCCATTGATGTAAATTGGGTTGCACAGATACATTTGCTGCTCCCCATTTGACATCCGTTTAGGTACAGGTGCATGTCATTTTTTTTTATATAAAAAACATTCCTTTTTATTAGGGTCAGTTTAAAACCATTCCATATATAAACAGTTCATCAGAAAATAAAATCATATTGCCTCTTCACTGCCTGTCAAGTACCCTCTGAAAAGCAATCCACAGTGGATCACTCTTCAGAGGCAACACTTATGTAAACAAGACCTTACTTATACACTTTTCGGTTAAGTAAGCCGCTGCATCACAGAAAGGACCTCAAAGCATCTAATTAGTGGATTGTTAGGTTTCCATACAACTTAATTAAAACAATACATTGAAATAGCTGATCAGTAGGAGTAGGGATATTACATAGGAAGGTTGCAAGTTGAGATGTAAAATACCGATGTCTTTTTACGATTAGTTGTTTGTGTACAGAATAGTTTTAAACTGGTCTCAATAAAAAGTGTTTTTTATATGAAGAATGAGGGTGTGCTACGGTGAAAATCTATTTCAAACTTGTACTGTTATATATTTGTGAAAGTGGTACCCTGGCCAGCCTGAAATTTTCCTTTAAACATGACTGTAATAGAATATGCATGAACAAGAGACATGGTAAAAAGCAGACAAGTAATAAATACATTCATCTTCATTTATAGTCAAACAATAAATGCATCTTAGTCATCCTCTGTATGCAATATTTATTTATGATGCAATATAAATAATCCTTTCTATTATTTACAACTGGTCACGTGCATAAAAGCATCAGCATGATGAGCTGTCTGTGTTGCCTAGGAACCAGATCGCTCTCCGACTATAGATTGTATAACCTGCTCTAAAAACACAGAAGGAATGCTTAGCTACTATTGGCTGCATATAAGCTGCATTTTAGCTGACCTCAAGGCAGATATAAAAAAAAAAGGAACCCAGCTTTATAATCAAATACTATATTTTTAAACTGAAAGAATTGTACATATCTGAATTTGACTTGGTGTCAGCCTCTTGCAGTCCCCTGCACAGCTGAGTTCAAATAAGATAGGAAGAAATAGCACAAGGAGCCAAACCACTTCATGTGCCGACAAGGAGAATGCTGACAGTAGGAGGAAGCAGAGTGACACAGCGATAAGCTCATCACTGTGCTGCTGCTTCTTCATTTTCCAGTCACAGGTGTTACACGACAGCCTGGGCTTAGAGGAAGTGGGTTAAATGATGGTGGCTGCAAGTTAACCTGGAAGACTGAAATAAGGAAAAGCAGTACTTTGTTGGACAGCTCTGGACTGAGGGAGAAATTGCAGCAAATCTGCATTATCCTTTATTGTATCCCAATCTTTCACTGGTTTTACAGATATGAGATTTTACAGTTTATGTATGATACAATCAATAGTTAAAGCACTTGTATACCCCTTTAGCACATTTTTACCTACAGGTAAGCCTATGATAAGGCTTACCTGTAGGTAAAATTAATATTTTCTAAACCTGTAGGGTTTAGGAGATATTCACCTTGCATGCAGCCGCTGACAGCAGCGAATGCGGTCCGACGGTCCGGCGGACGCTGCCAGAAAATCAGAGCTCCTTGCCGAAAAGAGGACTCCCGCGCGCATGCGCAGGAATGACATAATTGCAGCTCTGGCCACTCACAGCGCTGGAGCCACGAACCCAGGTATAGAGCTGCTTTAAGAGTGCATTTCCAACATAATGGTGTAAGCATGCTTTTCTGATGTCTACATAACACTTTTCATGTAAAACTTTTTTTTTCTATCAGCATGCAGGGCTGCTGTTAGAAATCACAGGCCCCCTTACAGCCTACCTGACAGCGCCCCCTCCCCCCCCACAATTTTTTTTTTTTAAACTGATATTTTCACAAAAAATACACAAAAAATATTATTAACCACTTTCCGTCCGCGGCGCCATAGCCGAATGACGGCTACAGCGCGGACCTGAATTTCCACTGCAGGGCGCGTGCTGTGATCACCGTGTCACTGAGACTCGGGTGATCACAGATCCGAGTAAGGGGCCGGTCTGCCTATCAGTGTAACCTACCAGTGCTGATCAGTGCCCATCATCGCCACCCATCAGTGCCCATCACTGCCACCCATCAGTGCCACCTATCAGTGCCCACCCTTGCCGCCTTATCAGTGCCTATCAGTGCAGCCTCATCAGCGTACATCAATGAAGGAGAAAAATTACCTGTTTGCAAAATTTTATGTAGCACCCCCCCAATTTTTGGGGGCGCTATGTGTAAATTTAGGGGTAGTCTGAGCCAGTAGTTGGGCTCAGACTAATTGATTGTTCTGGATTTGCTTCTGCTCTGGGTGTGTGACTGCCTGGCAGTAGTGTTCCCTGTTGCCTGTCGGTGGCACGAGGGTATCGCAACACCTTGGGTGTCCTCTTTTGGCAGCCGTGCAGTGGGCGTGGTGAACCCACTGTGCATACTGGGAGAGGGTACATAATGGGCAGACGCCATGATACAGGGTCCATTTTTCTTGGGGTTCGTTCCTGGGGACCCATTGGTCCTGTGTGTGCACCTCGTGGCCCGTATGGCACGGGGTGCGTGTGTTCTAGCCCCGGGCACCTTCAGCCCGAGGCTACATCGCTGCTTGGTAGGCCCAGCTCTGCTGGCTGAGGCCTATACCTTCGGGAAGGATCCTGAGCTGCCCACCTGTGGGAGGCTCAAGCTTAGGGAAGGAGACCAGGGGAGGATCTGCCCCAGAGGAGACTAGCGATGGTACTGCTGTCTTGGGAGGATACCTGGAGCTCACCTAAGGAGGGATCCATCGTCATTATAAGCCCTGCAATACGCCAATCTGGCATAAAGGTTCTTTTACTATTGTTTGGCAGGTTCGGGACTTTTGATAATCCTGTGGCAGAGGATTCCTGATCGTATCCCTGGTTCTACTAAAAAGGGTTCCACTTAAAAGAGAAAGATTGATTCGTGCTGCATTCTGGCTGCTAGGACCACTAAACGGAACTATCCGGGTGAGCAATACCCACTCAGGCTTGAGTGGCGATGGTTGTTACTTTAGTGTTGCGTGCCTGAACCTTCCCCTGTTCTTCTCTCATACTAGATTTTCCTCTCAAGTTTACCTCAGCAAAAGTAAAATAAAGCCTGATTTACACTGTAAAATAAAGCCTGGGTTTTACACTGTGTGGACATTGGGCTTTCTAAAGACTCTCTCACGCCCTGACAACGGAAGCCATGCAGGTAGTTTGCAGACCCAACAAAAAAACATCTGGTCCCTTAATTGGGGGTAAGTGCTACATTTATAACAAAATATAAAAAAAATATATATATATATATATTTTTTAATTCAGTCTTTTTTAATTTTTTCAGCAAAAAATAAAAACCACAGAGGTCAAATACCACCTAAAGAAAGCTCTATTTGTGGGGAAAAAATTATAAAAATAAATAAAAATGTAATTTGGGTACAGTGTTGTATGACCGTGCAATTGTCATTCAAATGCATCAGCGCTGAAAGCTGAAAATTGGTCTGGGCAGGAGGGGGGTTTACGTGCCCAGTAAGCAAGTGGTTAAGGGATAAAAAGACAACATAACTTACAAAAATTGCTGTTAAACCTCAAAGATAAAACTGAACTGAGTAAATTATTAAAGCTCTGTGAGTGTATGAGGTCTTGGGGCCCATTTATGTAGGCACCGTGGCCTGTACAGTGTGAATCAGCTTTTTATTATGTGGCTAGAGCTGTTTGCAGGCAGCCTATGTTGCACGCTATAGGGACGCAAGCAGCAGTACGAACACAGCCGCAGGTCTTAATTTCACAGGCTTATGGGTGCAGGGGTTTGGCCCCGAACACACTGTACATTTGGGGCCACTCATCCGAACCTCCACACCTGTCAAATTAGGACCACTGCATCTATATAGAGTAACAGGCAACTCCAGTCGCACTAACTGCTCATTGACATTGTATGGGCTATAGAACCTTATTTTTTTTTTACATAGTTTTTTACAATGCTCGGGGGGGGGGGGGGTTGATTGGTGAAATATCAGGGGTCTTAACTTGTAAAACAGATTAAGTGAGGACATGGGCCTCAATCTCTATCTCTGCAGTCGGCTATACAAAATAATTGAACAGGAAGAGCTCTGCACAAAGTTTCCCTGTTCATCCACAAACTGAAGCATAGTAAACACAGTTTACTGTGCTTCAGTTATAAATGAGCACAGAGTGATTAGTACTGTTCACTCATTGGGGTTGATTTACTAAAGGCAGATCCACTCTGCACTACAAGTGCACTCGCTGTAAATCGGAGGGGAAGATCTGAAATCAAGGGAAGCTCTGCTAATTTTATCATCCAATCATTTACAAGCAAAAATGCTGTTTTTTATTTTCCTTGCATGTCCCCCTCAGATCTACAGCAACTGTACTTCCCAAGTGCACTTGCATTGCATTTTTAGTGCAAAGTGGATTTGGCTTTAGTAAATAAAACCCACTGTGTTCTTTCAGAAAAGGCAGGGGCCCCCGCTCTTCACCCTGACACCGATCCCCTGCAGCAGCAATGGGGATGGGCAGGCAGCAGAGGGAAGGGGATCCTGTACAGGAGGGTGTTATTGGTGCAGCGAGGGGTGCCTTTACTGGAGCCAATTCCTAGTAGTTCTTCGCTGCAGCAGCAGAAGCTGAAAGCCGGCAGAAGGGAGAAGAGGAAAAACTGTCTTTCAGTCATCTGTTGCCAGCGGTAAATGCACTACATCGTCAAACCGATCACCCCCTCCTGTACAGGATCCCCTTCCCCCTGCTTGTCAAGCTGCCCAGGCCCCATACAAGAGGACTGGCTGTACCCCCTTATTGGTGCCCCCAAATGCATGGCATACTTTTGTTTAGCCCACACCACTGCATAGCATACTTTTGTTCAACCCACACCACAGCAATGCTGTGGTGTGAACTTGCTGTCTTGCAGTGGGACCGTGCTGGGCAAGGCTGTCTATCACACTCCCACCACACCTCATTATTAGTTGCATTCATCCCCAACACTACTCAAAGTGCTGAACTTCCGGTTTTAGAATTGACAGTTGTCTCCCATACAGTGAAGGATAGCTTTGCTCACTCCACCTTCCTCTCCCCTTGTCGATTCACAAAATTACTTGTATTCTCTTCTTTTCTTTGAATGGACAAGGGGAGAGGAAGGACATAATAATGTCAGGGTCTCCCCTTATCCAAAGAACATGTTTTTAGTTATCTAGCGAGTTATAACTTTTCTTTTCAAACTGCTTGTTTCTTGTCCAGAATGCAACCTCGTGGATATTGAAAGTTTTGCAATTGCTATCTTGTTAGCTACAAGTTATAATATGTCTAGCGATATCTGGATTGAGTTTAGTCATTATGGCCCTTACTGTTTATTTAGCTAATATATAAGATTGTAGGTCCATATCTAGAACTGTTGTAATATATGGCACAGACATCAAATGTGGTATATAGTATCCAGCTATCCACGGCATCTAACGAAACCACATAGGTGATGCTAGAGGTATCCGTTTAGAAATCCTAAATGTATCATGACATCAGGGATTTATAACTGGCTTGGAATAGAGAGGCGTTAATGGATACTTCTGATAGATTGCATATTACCACTTTGCATTCTGGAGTGTCCTAAGATTTGTTCAAGATTTGCTCCCATACCATGCTTAGCAGCTTTTGAGAATCTTGTACAGCATTGGGTTTCTTGTCTTGCAAGTCAGTTCAAATGGTGTCATGTCATGAGAGTGTTTTATTTGTTTGAGTAAAGATTGTAAGAAGGGGGATATCTGTGAATAGGTAAATATCTATGAGTAAGCCGAGATTGATTAATGAAACGGTCCAGGATTTGGCTTCCCTTACATGAGGGCTCCTAATATTTTTTTTTTTTGGTTGGAGTTATGATTTAGGTCACACAGTAGTGATAATCTAAATAGGAATCTAGACTTGAATATGTACAAAAATGTATATGTCAACTTTATGTGTTACCCTAATAATGAGGTAATTTGTCACAACAGTAAAATACTTAGAACTACTGACATTTACTTTATGTGACATTCAAAACCATGAAGATAAAAGCATGAACAAAGATAGGCACATGTAACATACCCAACTAGCAAGCGATCACCTTACACTAATATATAAACTTATTAAAACTTATAAAGTTGTTCATAATGACAAAAATGTTAGAAGCCAAATAATTACACGAAAAAAGGCTGAATAAAGTCTGATAAAAACGTTAGCATGAACAAGCATCGCATGTATCCAGAAGCATATTATTAAAGAAGAGTCTTAAAAAGGGAGATTACATCATCTGTGCCCAGATGTTCCTGATTAGAAAACATACTGCAAAGGCACCTTAAAAGGCTTCTCACAAATTTATCTTTAAACCCTTTAAGACATTACCCCACCCTTACAGTTCCAAATTTTTTTCAATGTATGTGACTGGTTTATAGTTAAATATACATTCAAGAAGGCCAAAATTATAGACGGTCTTTCATTTTTGTTCAGAGTTTAGCGCTAACAACGCTGGTAATTCAGCTATGGATGGACTTTCTTCATAACTCTACTGAGAAATATTAGCTTGCCTAAGTTCCCTACTCTGAAATTGACATTGTATAGTCTCATACCCCTGGCTAAAAATGCAGCAGGGAGAGTGAGACCACCATGCATTGCTTGCAGAAAATTCCTGTTCCTGCTCCTGTAAGATATAAGAAGCCACTAGGTGATATAAATATACAGCAAATCTTCAAAACTAACATATATACTGTACGGTCTGAAAATCAAGTGCTATTTAAAGGGGTCCTAATAAAAAGAAAATCAGAACTGCCCTATTTATAAAGTTGACCTGGGCTATATCTAAAATGGAAATAAGACAACAAATTTTTCAATTTTTTTTTTTTTTTGCCAAAGACTCATTTCTGATAATGCCAGACTATAATGGGAACATCCCATTAGATATTGTAAATAGTTACTGAATCTCTGCCAAGAGAGCATCATATTTTCTCCAATTTTGCTGCATTTTCCCCATAGTTTTTACTTTTTACCATATTGTTCACTGCTAACCTCTATTTGAAAGTTAATAACCTGGAAAACGATTTGGAATCAAAATGGGCAATATAAAAAACAAAACAAAACAAATTGTGATTATTCTGCCTTTTTTATAAACCATCTCAGATGCAATAATAAAAACACACTTTAGTTAATACACTGAAGCCCTATCAAATGCAATAATGCAACTACTTGGAGCCACATTTTTTTTTTTTATTATTTACAAATAGATCATACCTTTTTCTAAAACTCATGTACCAGATTCAGTTAAACCATTTTTAAAATCTAGTAACTTTTATTTTTTTCAGCCATTCCCAATAAGGGTTTCCTGGAACTCAAGGGTTCTTACAGAGGTTTCTAGGCGTTCCTTGAGCTGTGGATGATTGACCTTCCATTTGATGGTGGCTACATAATTACTGGCTCAATGCCACATGAAAGAGCCAGCAGCATGACACCAATGATATTTTTAGCGGTTTATAAGGGTGGCATTCTGACCATCACTGTAAGGGGAGTAGTCCTCCCACCAGCTGCATTTTTTCCACCGCCCCTTACTGGCTAACTGGTTTTAGCAGGGGATACCCTGGACCTGAAAATAATTTCAAGGGTTCCTTGGGGGTAAAAAGGTGGCCCTATAGCAGGGATATGCAATTAGCGGACCTCCAGCTGTTGCCAAACTACAAGTCCCATGAGGCATAGCGAGACTCTGACAGCATCAAGCATGAAACCCAGAGGCAGAGGCATGATGGGACTTGTAGTTTGGCAACAGCTGGAGGTCCGCTAATTGCATATCCCTGCCCTATAGAATGCAAAGTGTTAACAAAATACACCAGAGAGTTTATGCAGCCTGAAATATTTAAGATAAATGCTGAAAAATAAGTGAAGAAATTAATCTTGCTTATATGGATGATGTATAGGATGGTATTTGTGCCCTGCATGCAAGAATAGCCAAATTTCATTTTCTGATGTATCACCCAATTGGATTACATCTGGCAACCAGTGACAATGCTCCTGTGACTCAGCTATGAATCATCTACGCAGAATTTGAGTAGCTAAAGTATTATTTAGTGCATGCAATACATTTTCTCTTATCAAAAGTAATGATGAAGTGCCAAGTATTTTTCTACAAAGCTATAAGCAAAATACAGATATAAACAAAACATCCATGCATAATAGGTTACAGCTACTAAAACAATGCATACTTTACCAGGTGTACAGATACTGCTTTTTTACTGATTATTTTACAGTGCAAAGAAAAGGATGAATTCAGCAACATAACCTGCATGTCCAATATACAGTTACAGTGTACAGTCAAGCCCAACAACCTAAATAAGATGATTAAAATCACTATTTCACGTAAACATTAAATAACCATAGCTCACAAATTACATGCACAGCTGATAAGAAAGCAATGTGGTATTTTTAAGTTAACTACAGGAGATGCCTCAGAGTATAATTTAACAGTGAAACAAATAGTAAGTACATCAATAGACAGAATAAACCTTACTGCCACATTTGCATGACTGTTTCTGTTTAAAATTCAAATGCCATACAAAGGAATGAGTCGAGAGCAATAAACTAGTTCTACAAGCTAAAGAATATAATTGCCTCTATTTATGCTGATGCATTAACAAAAAAAAGTATCAGCCAGTAACCAACAATTCCTGTACTTAGCACCAAAACTAAAGACTTACCACCATGAAGTAGTTGCTTCAGGTGTCACAAGCAGCAAGATGACAGGAGCAAGAAAACAGACGTCCGGGAACAAGGTGTTCATATTAAAAGAAAAACCTTCACAGCATATCAATGTTAGCACAGAAAATCCCATGAGAAATAAAAAAAAAGACTGCTATGTTAGCATTAAAAAGCAACCAAAAGACTTCATAATATTCTGTGCATCTGAAGCCTACAATGCTTCCTGGGAGTCTGATCAGCTACTGTGATATGAAATTAAAAACTACGGCAAAAAAGGACTTGGAACATTCTCAAATGACTTCAGCTCTGTCTCAGAATCAAATGGTTAGCGGGAAAGAAATGAGAGGTGAGCTTATTTCATCTCTCCTGTGCAGTAGAAGGACTGTTCTGGAGCTGATGGACGTTGCATAAAGAATGGGTGGGTTTATATTATCCACTGATGGATGGAATGATGTCAAAAGACAAGATGGGTTAGGGAAGGGAGGGCTGAGAGGAACACCTTTGATTGACAATTAAACCCTGAGGTCACTTCTGAGCAACATGAAACCCAAACAGTATCCGATCAAATGTAAGTATATGAAAATACTATATTAATACGATCCATGTGTCCCCCTCCTATAAACTGTAGTCCAGAACTCTGAAAATGTATGTACGTATAACTACATTTCCAATGATAACATTCCTTCTAATGTCAAGTCATACTAAAGTAGATAAACAACTTGTGATTCTGTAAAACCGTATTATAATTAAGTACATTTGTCTGTAAATGGGACTGCTGGGCCAAGTATAGGTTAATTAAATTATCACTGGTAACATTGCTAGTAGGGCTTCAGATCATTTTTATGCACAGTACCCACTATTCAGTGACAAGAATACCATGATTTACAGATAATTTCACATTTGCCTTGAAACTATGAATAGCTGTTGTATCCTTAGCCTATAAGTATACATTACTTAACTGCAAATAATTAGGGCTGACAAAAATCATGCAACAGTTCCATTTTATTTCACAGCTAATTTACCCATAGAAACACACACGTTTACAAACTAGCTACATTTTAAATGTGCAGCCTTTAGAAATCAGTCATCTAATACAAAAACATTATTATAAAACAGTAAATTTCAATATTATACATAAAAAAATAAATAAAAAACTACTAGAAAGTAGACAACAATACTAAACGTTCATGTATGCTATCAAAAAACACAGTAACATTTTAAAAAGACTGTGTAATCAGATAAAGACCTATGTGAAAGTGAAAGGTGAAATCCAAGGTTAAACATCTCAATAGTATAAACACACATTAGTGGACATCAGTGTTGTGTATGGTTTTCTGACACGTAAATCTCCTGATTCATGATATATCCTATAACAGTACATAAATTAGTGGCAACAACTATCACTGCCTTCAACATTCCAGATGATTACATATAAGAATTTAGAAGAAAAAAAGAACAAGGTTTAAGTGATGCCATTACTGGCTAACGGAAGGGATTTAGTTCAACAACTTTTAATGCCCTCCAGACAACTACTTTAAGTTCAATTCTCCACTCTGATGAAGGAAACAAAGTATGACAGTCTGCACATAGCAAGGTTTACCTTACCAATAATTAACACAGCCACACTTCTCTTTTTTTTTTTTATCCAAAAAAGATGTTTATTAAAGATTAAGCATCATCAATTGCCAGCTTTACAATTACAGTGCAAAACACAACGAAAATATATTCCCCAACAAAGTCAAAACATAGTAACCATGTAATTACAAGCAAGAACATCTGTAATTAACACGTTATCCAGCATTGAGTCCAAGTAGCCTATCCATAATTCGATCCACTGGGACAAGCCCAAGGACATCCAACAATGGTGCCCATAATCTCTCATATTTAAGCGTAATTCCTCTATTTTGGTAAATAAGCTTAACCATTCTTAACACCTTGCGAACATCTTTAACCCATTCCCCGTAATCAGTTTTTCGTGCCTGGAATAACAGCCACGCTTCTCAGTGTCAAACATAGTACACTTAACTGAACATACAGTCCAGATTTAAAACCAATACAAAAAAAAAAAGCTGTGCAAAACATTACATCAACAATACCAGTATAATTCAACTACATAACCAATCAAAACCCACTTAAAACAAATACTTAAACTGCATAGTGATACAAACAAGTCATCAGCAAAAAAAAAGCATGTCATTTTCTCCAAGGTCAGTGACATAACACACTATTTAACCAGGTATAGATGACTATAACCTTTTAGAAGTTCAATGGCAAAGTTGGAATGCTGTTAGCACAAACCTGGTGGTCGTCCTGTTTTCTCATATCCACATATTTCATCTTCTCCAGAGTGCTGCACTGGCTTTAATGAAATGTTAAACTTTCTAGGGAAAATTCGAGAATGTATTTACGTATTGTAAATAGACAGCAATTTGGGCAAATGACCTGTTGATTGTAGGTCCATAACAGGCTTCTAGCAATGCATAAGCACATTAGAAGTTCATTTGCTTGTACTGCACTAAATTTTGCACTGGCTTGTTATTTTAACATCTTCCAACATTACATCTAATGTCTGCATTTGGCCACAAATCTCACTTGTGGGGATATTCACTAGTATCTAAATAAAAAGCAGTGAATACACAAAGTTAAAGCAGTTTACAATATAAATTGATAGCTTAGAATGAAAAATTTAAAGGGATTTTCTCTGGTAAAACCGATGATAAGCATTTACATCATAAATATTCCAATACAAAACTTGCATTAATAATATTTAGATATAACAGTCATGCAAAGCTTGTTTCAATGCAACTAGGTAAAGCAAACAATCTCAATGCACTCGGAGAAACAGATTTTTTTTCCAGATAGGCCACTAATTTTTATAAATCTCACATGAAAAGTTTTAAGAAGAATGTAATTTGTGCAAACATAAGATAGTAACTGGTACTATATACCTGGTAAAATACCACATTTTACTCTGTGAGAAATAATCTATGCAAATTGCTCTACAAGCATTAGCACTGTATGCAAGTTGTACATACTTATGCTCTATGTGGGCAGTTCAGAGTTTCATGCTGCAACACATCTCCACTCCCGTTAATAAACATATTATAGTATGTGTTTGCAAAGGTTCTCATTCATCTATAGAGTAAAGCAGAGGTAGGGTGCTACTACCCAAAAAGATGAGAAAATATTTAGAGCTACCTGGGTGCAGAAAGGCAGTAGCACAGCTTGAAAAAAGATAGCCAGGAGGCGCAGGCGTGGGAGCTCCTAAGATGGCGGCTTAGAACCGCACAGCGCCGGCCATACAGCGGAGATAGCCGTGGATATAGGCTCTCCAGAAAACCTGTGAACGACGGGTAATGGTAGCGGTTACTCCCGGGCATCCCTCTATGCCGAGAAGAAACATTTAAAAAAGCCAGGGACGCCATAAAAAGCCTGAGGTAATTTTCCAAGATGGTCGCCACACCTCAGACGTGCACACAGACTGTTGCTGAGGCCTCTACAGCAAGCAAGCAAGTCATATCTCCTGCGTCTGTATCTTATCCCTTTCAGATACAGGACTCTGTTACTTATCCTAACACTCTATCCCCTGAACTTAAAGACATAGAGAACCCTATGGAATCTATTAAATTACCCTCACTTGAGATCTCCTCATATATTCCAGGCTCTTTACCTAAACAAGCTGAACAGGCTCTTGATGTTACTTTCAACGTTTCTGAACTATTTACTAGAATCTCTGAAATGCTGGACAAAGGCTTAGCACAAAATGCTGACAGGATTACAGGGGAAATCAAAGAAGACTTTCAAAGCCTTGGAAGCAGAATTGAACATATTGAAAAAAACTAGATATTACTATGACCAAGGCAAATCAGAATATGGACCATTTACAGTTTCTGCAGGACCATCTTGAATCTACGCAAGCAAGGATTGACGATCTCGAGAATCGTTCGAGAAGGAATAATTTTCAGATCAGAGGATTACCAGAATCCATCATTGATGTACAAAACGATGTACAAGATATCATAAAATCCCTGATACCATCTATTCCGGCTCATAAACTGGAACTTGATAGAGCACATAGGTCCCTGGGCCCCATCAGAAAAGATGGTTTACCAAGGGATATCGTGGTAAAACCACACTTTTAGTCCATCAAGGAAGAAGTAATGAAAATATCTCATCAACAGGAGCAAATACTGTACCAAGGTTCAAATATCCGATTATTCTCAGACATCTCTACTTATACTATCCAGAGAAGAAGACCTTGAAACCCTTACTGGCAGCCCTTACCAAAAAGGACAAAAAGTACAAAGGGAAAGTAGGCCTTTCCCTTTGCCCTAAAATTTTCATTCAAAAAGCAAACAGTATGCAATTCATAATTTTCCAGAAGGCGAACGACTGCTGCTAGATCTAAAGATCATCTCCTTGGATTCAGATATGGATACTACACCCTCTCAACAAGGCTCTACTAAACGCCAATCCCCTACTAGTCCAACTTCTTCTAATTGGAGCAAGGTCAAACATAGGAGAGTCAAGGATAACCTCCCACCCTGATTAGAGGCCGCATTTTCTCATGGTGTCCTCTCTACCTTGTTTATCAGGAGGAAATGTATTTATTTCCAATGGTTCTGACTTTAAAATGTCTGTATCTACACCACACAGACATACTGCAGAGTTTACTTTCATTAGTTTACTGTTTTTATTTTTAGTCTACGGAATTCTCCAATTTTCTAAGATTTGTAGGCAATTTTGACTTATTTTTTGTTCTCAATGTTTCTTCTTGGTACAAGGAGTCTAGACTTCTATAACATTATAGTTTGCTGGTTTGCCGATTAGGTTTTCTCAAATGTTTCATATTTTATTAAATGCTGTCACTGGCCGGTGCTGATGCATTGGGCCTCCACCTACTTCTTAGACCGGTTGATTACTGTTCTGGGAGGTAGGTACTTAGCCCTTAACATGGGCTATTCAAATGTCATTTTTTTGAATGAGGGAAGGGAGTCTTATTCCTCCCCCCATTCTGGGCCGAATTTTGGCCTTTTGTTGTGCTACATAGTGCTAATAATTTTTTCTGTTTATTATTATTTTCCTTCTCCTCTACTATTTTTTTTTCTCTTTCTTAGCCTACCTGCCAATGAGATGTCTCTATGAGGTGTTTTGGAAGATATCGATGCTAAACAGGATGAAAGTTCCTATCTTGTATGCGGTTTATTATACATTGAGAGAGGTAGGTGGCTGTGGGTTGCTTGGCGTTCTCCCCCTTTTGCTCCATGGCTGGTACTAATATCACTTCTCCTCCCTTTCGAGTTGTTCCTCATAACACGCAAGGGTTGAATTCCCCAGTCAAGAGACGGAATACCGTTCTCATCAAATAGATGAGGTGTTTTTACAGGAGACCGATTTTCCACAGCGGTACACCTCCTCGTTTTTACATGCACACTTCCCGGGGGTTTTATTTGGCAAATGCCGAAAATAAGACAAGGGGAGTGGCAATCTTATTCTCTAAACAATGCAAATTTAATCTACAGAAGGAATGTGGAGACTTGGAGGGTAGATTCCTGCTCGTTAAAGGTACAATAAATGGAAGGTTATACACATTCATATTCTATTATGCTCCTAACAGAGGACAAAAACGGTTCTTTAGTCAAATGTTTAAGACTCTTCAGCCACTTATGAAAGGTGTCATAATTATGGGAGGGGACTCCAACACAGCTTTTGATATAAGTCTTGACAAATCTAAACCATTAAGGGCACAATTAATCCGTCCAAACAAAGCCAGTGTACAAATAGCTTGTTTGTTTTATCAATCCAGATTGACAGACACAGTGGGGCAAAAAAGTATTTAGTCAGCCACCAATTGTGCAAGTTCTCCCACTTAAAAAGATGAGAGAGGCCTGTAATTGTCATCATAGGTATACCTCAACTATGAGAGACAAAATGTGGAAACAAATCCAGACAATCACATTGTCTGATTTGGAAATAATTTTTTTTGCAAATTATGGTGAAAAATAAGTATTTGGTCAATATCAAAAGTTCATCTCAATACTTTGTTATATATCCTTTGTTGGCAATGACAGAGGTCAAACGTTTTATGTAAGTCTTCACAAGGTTGTCACACACTGTTGCTGGTATGTTGGCCCATTCCTCCATGCCGATCTCCTCTAGAGCAGTGATGTTTTGGGGCTGTCACTGGGCAACACAGACTTTCAACTCCCTCCAAAGGTTTTCTATGGGGTTGAGATCTGGAGACTGGCTAGGCCACTCCAGGACCTTGAAATGCTTCTTACGAAGCCACTCCTTCGTTGCCCGGGCGGTGTGTTTGGGATCATTGTTATGCTGAAAGACACAGCCACGTTTCATCTTCAATGCCCTTGCTGATGGGAGGAGGTTTGCACTCAAAATCTCACGATACATGGCCCCATTCATTCTTTCATGTACACGGATCAGTCGTTCTGTACCCTTTGCAGAGAAAAAGCCCCAAAGCATGATGTTGCCACCCCCATGCTTCACAGTAGGTATGGTGTTCTTTGGTTGCAACTCAGCATTCTCTCTCCTCCAAACACGACGAGTTGTGTTTCTACCAAACAGTTCTACTTTGGTTTCATCTGACCATATGACATTCTCCCAGTCCTCTTCTGGATCATCCAAATGCTCTCTAGCAAACCTCAGACGGGCCCGGACATGTACTGGCTTAAGCAGGGGGACACATCTGGCACTGCAGGATCTGAGTCCCTGGCGGCGTAGTGTGTTACTGATGGTAGCCTTTGTTACGTTGGTCCCAGCTCTCTGCAGGTCATTCACTAGGTCCCCCAGTGTGGTTCTGGGATTTTTGCTCACCATTCTTGTGATCATTTTGACCCCACGGGGTGAGATCTTGCGTGGAGCCCCAGATCGAGGGAGATTATCAGTGGTCTTGTATGTCTTCCATTTTCTAATTATTGCTCCCACAGTTGATTTCTTCACACCAAGCTGCTTGCCTATTGCAGATTCAGTCTTCCCAGCCTGGTGCAGGTCTACAATTTTGTTTCTGGTGTCCGACAGCTCTTTGGTCTTCACCATAGTGGAGTTTGGAGTGTGACTGTTTGAGGTTGTGGACAGGTGTCTTTTATACTGATAACAAGTTCAAACAGGTGCCATTAATACAGGTAATGAGTGGAGGACAGAGGAGCCTCTTAAAGAAGAAGATACAGGTCTGTGGTAGCCAGAAATCTTGCTTGTATGTAGGTGACCAAATACTTATTTTCCAACATAATTTGAAAAAAAAAATCTTTCCAAATCAGACAATGTGATTGTCTGGATTTGTTTCCACATTTTGTCTCTCATAGTTGAGGTATACCTATGATGACAATTACAGGCCTCTCTTATCTTTTTAAGTGGGAGAACTTGCACAATTGGTGGCTGGCTAAATACTTTTTTGCCCCACTGTATATGGAGGGAACTAAACCCCAAAACATGGGATTTTACACCTTTCCAATCCGCACCAATCCTATTCACGTATAGATCACATAATGATCTCTACACATCACATCCCATTGGCACTTACATCTTCTATTATTGATGTAGCTTGGTCGGACCATTCTATGGTTCTTTTATCATTGCAAAGTGGTATTAATAGTCAACGGGTATCTCATTGTACTCTTAACCAATCTATTTTAAAAGATCCTACTATAGTCTCTGAAATTTAGCAAGCTCTATAAGATTATTTGGATCTTAATGATAATGGGGAAGTTTCTCCTGAAACTTTATGGGCGGCTCACAAAGTGACAATTAGAGGAATATTTATACAGATTGCGGCTAGACAAAAGAGGATGAGGGGCTTGGAGGTGGAGAAACTGGAGAGAGAATTTACTGATTTGAGCAAACATAAAAGGGGTCCCTCTGGTGTACCTACTTCCAAGTTAGATGCCGCTCGTGTAGCTTTAAATTTAGCTCTCACGGTGAAAGCTGATAAATCCATTAGATAGTCTGGAGCAAAGTTTTATCAGATGAGAGATAAGATAGGACCCATGTTGGCTCACAAATTATCTCCTAGGCTTCGATCACGGGTCCTTCCCAAAATCAAACAGGCATACGGTACCTTTACCCTGAACTCCTAGCGTATAATGGAGGCATTCCAAAATTTCTATTCTAATTTATATAAATCAGAAGAACACTCTACTTCCAATAGGGTGGAGGAGTTCCTGGATAGCTTAAATATACCTAAACTGGCAGATGCCCATAGAGAAGAAATGGATGCTCCCATATCTACGACAGAAGTATCGGATGTTATAAAAGCATTAAAAGGAAATAAGGCTCCTGGACCTGATGGTCTCTCTTCACCATACTATAAAACGTTTTCAGAGGCCCTGACTCCCTACCTTACTAGATTTTTTAATTTCATGACTAAAAGGTATTCCGATAGGTAATCAGCTCAATACGGCTTACATCTCTGTAATTCCGAAACCAGATAAAGATTCCAGTCAGATTGAAAATTACAGACCAATTTCTTTAATAATGACCTGAAAATATTGACCAAGATCCTAGCCAATCGATTGGCTACTTTTATTGGCCAATACATTCATAAGGATCAAGTAGGGTTTATTCCTGGAAGACGGGGTCCAGACCAAGTGCGAAGAGCAGCAGATCTTATATCAATAATGCAGTCAAAATGGGTGGGAGTACATAAACAGGAAGGTATTGCTCTTATCGTTGGACCTTCAGAAGGCCTTTGATTCTGTCTCATGGCCGTACCTGTTTGCGGTTCTGAGACGCTGGGGTTTTGGTCAGAATTGGTCAGGAATCAGCCTTGTACTCTGCACCGGAAGCTAGAATAAGACTGCAGAGACTCTTTTTGGAATCTATTAAGATTGGTAGGGGTACACGTCAGGGTTGCCCCCTTTCTCCCCTGATATTCGCTATTATAATGGAATCATTGGCGATAGCAATCCGTAGTAATCCGAATATCAGGGGGGTCCAGTGTGCTCAAAACAATCACAAATGCGCATTGTTTGCAGACGATCTATTGTTATTTGTAACTTCTCCAATTTCATCTTTATCTGAGATTTGCTCTTTGCTCCAGAAATTTTCCAGGGTATCGGGTCTCAAAGTTAATATGGCCAAATCTCAGGCTCTTAATGTGTCCCTCCCAGACTCTATAGTTTCCTATTTACAAGAACACTACGAATTTGGTTGGAGTACATCTTCCATTAAATACTTGGGTATTAATCTTACCTCAAAGTTTGAAAATTTCTATCAAGCTAATTATCCTCCTATGTATAGGAAACTGGAAGCTGATCTTGGTATCTGGGAGTCACACAATATTGCTTGGGTAGGCAGAATTAATTCAGTTAAGATGACCCTCTTACCTAGACTTTTGTATTTATTTTGTTCTCTCCCTTTTCCGATTAAAATAAATCATCTGAAAACATTCCAAAGTAAAATCACTAAATTTATATGGAACAAAAAAGGTCCACAGCTATCTACCCGTAGCCTTTTCAATCTCCCCAAACAAGGAGGTTTGGGACTTCCGAACCTTTTAAGTTATTACCAGGCAGCCAGACTAGCACAATTATCAGACATATACTTTAAAACAGAACAACCAGACTGGGTGCTTATTGAAAGTCAAGCCACTCTAACATTATCTCTGGAATACATGTTGTGGTGTTTCCCCAGGTGCAGACCACCCATCATGTCACCAGCCCTTTCACAATCCCTAGCTTTATGGGACTCACTTCGGAATCTTCCTTCCTTGGTCTCTAAATTTCAACCACTGGCTAATCTGTTCCAGAACACTATATTTTCACCAGGTATGGATGTTGAAGCTTTCAAGTGGTGGCGTGACAGGGGGGTGTACCGCATTGGACATTTTTTCTCACAATCGGGCCCTCTTCCTCTAAAATATTTTGTAGATAAACTTGACCTTCCTGCTACTGAAAGGTTAAGATTCCATAAAATTTCTAGCTATATCCATAATTTATGGAAAATTGGCTCTATGTCCAAAGGATTTACGACATATGAAGTCAGATGTGAATGGGCTATGGAGCGGAGGGGATCTCTGTAATCTATGAGTCACTCGCTTCTAACGATATTAAACTACCACATATGTTAGCATGGGAGAAAGAACTCCAGAATGATTGGGATCTGAAGGACTGGCCTGAAAACTTCTCTAGGTCAATAAAAGGCATTTATAACACATCACTTATAGAAGCAAATGTAAAAATCTTTACAACATGTTACTTGGTCCCTACAGGACTGGCTTCAATGTATCCCTCCACCTCTCCCCTTTGTTTTAGAGGCTGTCAGGGATTGGGTTCTATGATTCATATATGGTGGGAGTGTCCCAAGATCCGAGGATTTTTGAATAGAGTCTTTCACATTATACAAAAATTTACGGGTTATACTATACATCAATCTCCAGCAATTGCTTTGATAATAGATTTTAACCGCATATTCCTAAGGTTACCAGAAAACTGATTCTATTCCTTTTGACGGGTGCTAGAATAACCATTGCTAAAGCATGGAAAAATCAGACAGTATCTCTTTTGTCCATGAAGAGAAAAGTTTCTTGGATAATGGAACAAGAAAAAATGGTTAGTTCATTATTAGACAAAACCATACAATTTGAAGCTACATGGGAAAACTGGGCTCGATTTATGGGAGATTCCCTACACCCTATGTAGGTAGTAACACCAATAGTTGACTTTTGCGGTTTACATTTAGCAGGTAGGCTTTCTCTCTATATTTTTTTTCTATACCTTTCTTTTTATCTTTTATTTGTTATGATCTGTTTATATTTTTATTCCATTTAGTTTCTTCTGTTTCCTTTTTTACACCTTTTTCCTTTATAGATTTTTTTGATTTACTGAATATGAGTAGTATAGTATTGTACTATGTTATAATAGGATTTATCAGGTTTCTATAACGATTTGTAGGTTTAGGGTCAGAATACTAGACTTTGTTCTAATATAATGAGAACAGGTTCTTGTTCTCCAGTTAATCTTAGCATAGAATGATATGTTCTCAGTTAAGGTTTTAGATGCTGTCTCCACTCGTATCTCCACCGGAAATCTCTGAGGGAGATTAGAGAGTGGATGGGGTCCCTCTTGCCTCCTCGGACACAGTATGTTCCCCTTAGGGGTGTCTGGGGGGACTGGTGGGTCTCCTTATCATTTGTTGTATAAATACGTAGGGTAGACACTATGAAATGAACTATAATATTTATTTACCTAAAGAAAAAAAAAAAGATACTCCTTTTTCAGTGAGTAAAAGTCAATGTTTTATCGTTTTCCATGAGTAGATGTAACTTTTCACAGAAATAATATAACTTTTGATATATTGTAATATTTCCTAACTGTCTGTGAATTATATTGTTATAATTTCTTAAATTTTTTGAACGTAATGACTCTATTTTGACGAAAAGAAAAGAGATAGTCAGCAACTTCTTGCCTGCTCTTTAAAATCTTCAGAATTTATTGGTTCTCTTTAAAAGACACAGTAACAGACATCAGATGTAAATGCGCCCTCGGCCTTGTTCACTACCACTACCTTGGTAGTGAACAAGGCCGAAACGCATTTAAATCTGCTGTTTGTTACTGTGTCTTACCAATAAATGCTGAAGATTTTAAAGAGCAAGCAATGAGTTGCAGACTCTTCATCTCAGTTATCTAGGTCATGGTATAGCTTAGTAGTAGTCATATTCAGAAGTCATTTAAAGCACCCTTAAACTTCACCAAAAAACACTTTTTTCCCCTTCCCCTTATTAGTGTAATGTATTTCACATTTTCCAGTTTTGCAAGAACAAGAGCAATGTAGTTTGAGTAGAAAATGTAATATGAAATGTATATATACCACATCTCCCAACACACTATCTTGAACTAATTACATTATGTCTACCTTCTCCAAGGTCTCATCACAATCTCCTGTGAACAGACATCTACAAAAAGAGAAATTTAACGCACCCATAAATTCCATATCCTGGAATACAGTACAGGCTGAGTGTTCCTAGAACATGGGTAATATGCTGGTACCTTCAGGTGATTGGAAATGGGCAAGCTTTAGCGGACAAGTGCTCCCCTCCCCCCCACCGGGTGCCTCCCCAATTATCCTGCACCACTCAGTTCTCAGTTTTGTAGCAATTAATGCAGAGTAACCCAGGAATGGAAGGGAGGGTGTCCTGTACTGTATTCAAAGATATAGAATGTACAGGCAAGTCAAAATTCCTCTTATATTAATCATACAGTACAGGACTCAGGCTGAGTATTCATAGACTCTGGAACTTCTCCAAGTAATGAGATGGGCAGGCAACAACTAGGAAAACAGAAGTGTGTCAACAGGCCCAATAACAACAGCGGTCAACAGATCCAACTTCAGAGAGCCAGTACAAGAACCTTGCTTCCGAAGGTTTCATCTGCGTAAGTTTGGATGTCCGCCTGGTAGAATTTAGAAAATGAATGAACAGAGGTCCAGGTGGCAGCTTTACAAAGCTGAGCTACAGAGACTGGGTGCCAGAATGCCTAGAAAACACACACCAAACTGATGGAGTGAGAACTAAAGCACAGGAGCTTTGTCCTTTAGAGCAGGGGTCTCCAAACTTTCTAGGCAAAGGTCCAGTTTACTGCCCTTCAGGCTTTGGGAGGCCAGAGGGTGGCCAGTGGGAGTAGAAAATGCCCCAGCATCAGTGCCCCACCATTGGTTTTGATGGAAGGAATAGTGCCCCATTGTTGATATCAATGAGGAGAAAAGTGCCTCATTGATGGTGTCAGTTGGTGAAATAGTGCCCCAAGGGCCAGATAAAGGCAAGCAGAGGGCCACAGTTTAGAGATCACTGCTTTAGCGTATAAGCTCTAGTATTGAGTTTTCTTATCTAACGATGGTGCCTTTGAAGCAGGATGTCCCTTGCAAGGTCCTGAGGGTAGGATGAATAGGGAGTCTGTTTGATAGGAGCTGTTGCTTTGAGGTATATTCTGATGGCTATGTGTACAGGCAGTAAAGAGCAATTTCTTTTGGGTCCTTTGGAGTATGGCACAAAGATAGAAGAAATAGGTCTTTGAGTTGGAAGACGGATACCATCTCAGAAAGAAAAGATGGTATAGACTAGCATAAAACAACAAACAAGAAAAAACCTTGGGATTTTAAAGGTGCCAACAAATGAAATATATTCTTAAAACCATATTTCTATTCAAGATGCATCAATAAAATAGATTAAAAAGGTTTTTACAATTTTGTTCCCATGGTAACATGCCGGAATGAGATATCCATATGTTGTATTTATCCAGTCACTTGACCTCTAATTGTTTCACCAATACACTGGCTTCATCAGGAGATCTTTTGAGTGCTACATATTAAACCACAAAAAAAAATAAAAAAAATAAAGCAATTAACAACACAATGCAAAAATATGAATTCAGAATAATACAGTATATATGCTCCCATAATATAATACAGGCATGTCCAAAGTCCGGCCCGTGGGCCAATCGCGGCCCGCGGTCCGGTTTTGAACGGCCCGCATGGTTATCTACACATATATATCTTTTGTGGCCTCCAATGATCTCCCAGTGCCGGGGCCGCAAAAGATATACTGATATACCATATTTATCGGCGTATAACACACACTTTTTTCCCCTTAAAATCAGGGGTGCGTGTTATACGCCGATCCCTGCTGCCTGTGAGGGGAAGAGCGAGCGTCGCCGAAATAGCCCGAGCCGAGTGTACTCGGCTAGGCTCGGCTCACAGTCACGCCCAGTCCCGCCATTGGACGTGTGTTATGTCCATCATAGAAGCCGGGCCAAGGGGCGGGACTGCGAGAGGAGCCGAGTACAGCCGAGTACACCCGAATACACAAGACATCCGGCTCTATCTCAGCGGCAAAATTTAAACAAATAAAATTTCATTTTTGGGCACAGCTGGCTGCAGATGGACACTTGGGCACGGCTGGCTGCAGATAGACACTGATCATTACTGGCAATGATAGGTGCTGCATTCCTGGCAATGGTGAGTGCATTCCTGGCAATGATAGGTGCTGCATTCCTGGAAATGGTGAGTGCATTTCTGGCAATGGTGAGTGCATTCCTGGCATTGATGGGTGCTGCATTCCTGGCAATGATAGGTGCTGCATTCCTGGCAATGATAGGTGCTGCATTCCTGGCAATGATGGGTGCTGCATTCCTGGCACTTTTAGTATCTGTCACAGTTGGGACTTTATTTAAATCATTGATTAGCCTACTTGGCATTTTGGGTGTCATTTGGGCACTGTGTTTATTATCACAGAATTGTGTTCAATATTCCAGGACTCATTTATTCACTGCTATTTAATTAATCTTTTTGTTTCACTATTTTTGTAGTTTTGTTTATGGTTTTAATTAACCCAAAATCTAAATATAGTTAGTATCAAACTAGTGCCCCCTATCACATATAACATTCATTAGATAAAAGGTATTCACTTCATCATCAGGGGAGCAGCTTAGTATTTTACTAGTTCACGTAATTACACACCAGTTGTGTACAAAATATTTTGTTAAGGCGCAGAATTTTTTCTTTTTCATTCCTGGCAATGGTGAGTGCATTCCTGGCAATGATGGGTGCTGCATTCCTGGCAATGGTGGGTGCTGCATTCCTGGCAATGGTGAATGCTGCATTCCTGGCAATGGTGAGTGCTGCATTCCTGGCAATGGTGAGTGCTGCATTCCAGGCAATGGTGAGTGCTGCCTTCCTGGCAAAGTAATATAATACATACAAAGAGATTACATTTAGGGGGGGCATACATAACCATAAAATATGGAATTGTATTTACCTGTGCATAAATAGATCACAGTTATGCCAGCGTGCATCCAAACCCTGCCCCAGGAAGTATAGGTCGGCCACAGGAAAGATGCAAGAGTCACAGATGACACCCCACACAAACTGTACAAATTAAAACATATACATACTAAGAAAGGATTTTTATATGGGCTATGAAAGGACAAAAATCACACGGGGTAGCAAATCCTCACCAACAAATGCAATTCATAAAAAGAACCTACCATTTATAAGCAGGGCATAAGAGAATGTACGAAACACCACCATCCAGTAAGATACTGGATCAAACACTAAGGAACCCACCAATCCACTCGAAAGGTAGATGAGACCCAAAAGCCAGTGCAAAAATATCAATAATAAACCCATTTAAAGTGCAATATCACAACAAGTAATCCTGTATCATGACACCGGAGAAAAAGCCTGGTGTTTTGCGATGGCTATTTTAAAGCTGTTAGTTGTCAAAAGGATTGTGACAAATCTGCCTTAGTCAGGTAGGCCATTTATTGCATGATAGAGCTAGAATTGGAGGCAGAGACTGCTGTTAAAAGTAGCTCCTGCTCTGGTGCAAGGAAAGCATCAACATTCTGAAGTCGAGTGTTATGTGGAGTCTGGGCCTGAGGCAGAGCAAATGTTTGCTTGAGAAAGTGGGGTGCAGACCATCCTGTAGTAAAGTCCTCATAGCTAAAGGGCAGGAGGAAGCGGATGAGTACCTTATAAGAGCTCTAGGTAGAAGTGGCAGTAAAGTGAGCAACCTGTGGTGTGGTGTAAACACTTGGTCATCCTCATAAGACTGGGTAAGGGGCTGACAACCTGTCAGAGGTGGAGACCTACCAGAAGAACATGGAAAAGATCAAAGATTACTAGGGTACAATGCCTTTTTTGTTTTAATGAAATTAACTAGTAAGGCCCCATTAAAAAGTAAGGACAACACAAAGAAAACTTAGATAAATATAATGAAACAAATGTGACTGTACAAATATAAATGTTGTTTACCTCAAATGGTATATCAAGTAGTTTTTAGCAGACATGGGAGTAAGTCACACATGTGCAAGTCACAAGCAAGTCTCAAGTCTTAACCTTCAAGTCTCAAGCAAGTCCCAAGTTACTGTGGCGAAAAGCAAGCAAGTCAAGTCGAGTCCCTGCTAGAAGTCAAGCAAGTCAAGTCAAGTCATTTATTTTGGTCAAGTCACAAATCAAGTCAAAATACTGATCTACCCAATTTCCACCTTTAAATGAGTTAAAAGTCAGTGTTCAGGAAAGGTTTTGTTTTATTTTCAACATTAACAAAACTGCTTAGTGCTTTTTTCTTGGCATATTAAAGTGGTTGTAAACCCACTTATGCAACTTGCACCTACAGGTAAGCCTATATTAAGGCTTACCTGTAGGTGCAAGAAATATCTCCTAAACCTACACGGTTTAGGAGATATTTGCTAAAAATGACATGCATCAGTGCAATCATAGGGTTAATCACATTCACAAATCCGGCTTAGCCGGATTTGACGGCTCCCATGCGCATGCGCGGAGTCACGTCTTCGCCGCTCCGGCCAATCACAGCTGATCTTCATCCGGATACACGGTCGGCTAACTCCCATCACCTGATATAAAAAGATTCAAAACGAATCATGTCCCACGGAGCGCATCGAATAATAGACGGGGTGCCATCTTGTGGAGAAAGATGGAACCACATCAAATTCAATACGTGCTCCGTGACAAGGGAAACAAACGAAAAAATATAAATGATACATAAAGTACCATCGAGTGGACCGCTACAATGGAAGGAATATATATATATATATATATATATATATATATAGGGCAATGTCAAAAGACTTACATAATCCCTATTAAACAAATCCTACCACCATAGAACTCCATAGAGCGTGCATGCCATTGAAGGCAACAATGATAAAATAGCATAGTCTCCAGTGGGTAACCCTGATACACATGAACCACAAAGTGTATGGGAGGAGTTTTTACCTGTGCCGCTTTTCTATTGGCTCTTTCTTGGAGGCTGCGAGTTCGATTGGGTAGCCAGTCTGCTCTCCTCCAATTACAGATCCATAAGGCGGGAAGTCACTTGATTCGTGGTTTCCTCCTTTAGTCTGGAGGGTTTTATGTATAAATATGTGTGCAATATGGGGGAGCAGGTTGATGCCCCAGTAGAAGTCTTATTGAGACGAAACGCGTAGGGCTTGGTACGCTACTCCCCATATTGCTTTGTTCTTATTTTTTATTTATGTGATCACTTTTCATGTCCAAACTTTTTGTGGTTTTATTCCAATAAAACCTTATATTACCTTTTTGATCTGCACCATTGGAGCCTTGTCTCTTTTTTTCCCTGCATGGGATTCGGAGAGAGCTCATCTGGAGTTAGTCTATCTCATCCAGTTATCCTGTCTCGGGGTCTATGGTGGTCGAATTTCTCTTACAAGAAATAGGGTGATACCCTAGGAGTCCAGGTTTGTTCCATCCATCCGGGATATCGATCCAAGGTCTGGATTTGAGGATTGTCCAATTTCAACGGTCCAGATTCCAACACCATAGGAGTCACCAGACAAGTTGATCGGTCCTGAGGTTGAATCTTCCATGCTTACAAGATCTGCTGCCACGGGCAGGCAGATCCACGGACTCTGGTAAGAGTATTTCATCCATTTTTCTAGTAGTCGGAAGCTGTGTTTTCCTTGATGACCTTCAGTCTACATGTCCTCTTCTTCATTGCGCCTTCACGGGTTATTTTGATGGACACTTTATATATGTGTTTTTTTCACGATTATACATGTTGATTTTATGGATTTTGTAGTGAATGCACACACATTCTTTTTGGTGTGATATTCATTTCATTGTTCACTATATATGTAGAGAGACATTCATTTGTTTTTGTTTTTTAATTTTTAGCGCTACATTTTTCATTAACATTTTGTTCACAATTTTTGTCACATTGGTGTGTAGCAGCTTTTTGTTTTCTTTGTACCTTCATTAGGTTTAGCACTTAGCGCAATATTTTTTCACTTTTTTACTGTACTAAGATACAAGTCAGATTTCAGGCATCCCCTGGAACAAAAATGTCATTTTTGGTGAGATACTCCCAATAGGAAAAAGTCTAAAGGGATGCAGGCCCAGCACCTTTCCTCATTAGTGCTCTGCTGGTGCCACAGCTGATTGATAATTATGAAACCACTCCCATTAGATTAATTTTCCCACATGGGCATGGAGAAACATACATAGATTTCTTCAGAATAACAAAGGGTAGGAATCTGCAACAAAGGTTATTATCGTCCTTGCTATGTTCATAGATCACCCAGAGGGGAATGTTTTTTTCTCAATGGCCTTCCTGGAGAGCTGGCTTGAACAAGAATTTGGCCGGGACCAGCTTTCCCCTGCTTTGTGATTGAGAGGGCTCACCGGGTGCCTGGACACCCCCTCCCTGAGGGTCACACCCCCCGTACGATGGTGATCCGTCTTCTTAATTACAGAGACCGAGATTCCATTTTGGGGACTGCCAGGAGGAAGGGCAGTCTCCGGATTAACAACGCAGCGGTGTCCCTCTTCCCTGACTACTCTGCAACGGTCCACAACCGTAGAGCCTCCTGTCAGCGTGTCAAGCAGAAGCTCCGGGAGCAAGATATTCAACACTCCATGCTGTTCCCTGCCACGCTCCGGGTTACCTACCAGGGCAAGGCCTATTTTTTCCAGTCTCCACATGATGCCCTGTCCTGGTGGGAATCACTGCCTCGTGCTCCTAACCCTCCTGCTTGATGTTGACCCTGCTGGATATGATGTTTCTGTGTCACCTCTGTATTTGTGGTAGTTTTCCCACTGACTTTTTTTTTTCATGTTTTGGTTCTTTATTGTGCTGATTCAGTGCTGCCGACTGTGGGAGATCAAATCACTCTCCTGTGGGAGAATACCAGGTCTTGGTTCTCCTGGCCTTGACCTAGCTGCCTTGGGGTTTTTACCCCCCCCTCTTTTTTGGAACATTGTCTCTGAACACTGACTTTTGTTTTTTGCTTTAGCGCTCTCTTGCATTCTGCAATAGGCCATGCGCCCCTCGCATGGTTTAAGTTTGGGGTATAGGCCCTCCCCTCTTTTTTGGGGCAGGGGTACTGTTGCCTTTTTTGGGCGCCTTTTTTCTTGTTGAATTTGGTTGTGTGTTTGTATGTATGGAGTGTGTATTGATGGTTGTGTGTGCAGCACTGCGGCCCTCTTTTGTTCCTGTGTCCGTGACCGGTGGTGGGGTGCTACCCGATTACCCCTTCTCTCTCCCTTCCCTCCTAGGCCCGGGGATTTAAGGCCGTACCTATGGCTGAGGTAACTATTTGCTCGTGGAATGTCCGCGGACTGAACTCCAAATTTAAAAGGGCATCTGTTTTTGAGGCACTGAAGCGTGTTAAGCCACATGTTCTATGCCTCCAGGAGACTCACCTCATGGGGTCCAAGGTGATGGCCCTCAAAAAACACTGGGTGGCTCATCACTATCAATGCACTTATTCAAACTATGCCCGGGGGTGGCCGTCCTTGTCCGTAAGGGGCTACCCTTCCTTTGTCACCAAGTTATCCTTGACCCTAAGGGTCAGTATGTCATTCTCCATGTTTCCATCCATGAGACCGCCCTGATTTTGGTTGCGGTGTACCTCCCTCCTCCGGTCACGGCTGAAGTGTTTTCTGAACTTAGTGTCCATTTTGCCTCTCTGCCTACTTGCCCTATGTTAATCCTTGAGGATTTTAATTCGGTATTGAAGCCCGAGCTAGAGAGGCTGAAACCTTTACAGTCTGAATCCAAATTGTTTTGTGAATGGTGCACTACTTATGACTATGTAGATCTATGGCGCTGGAAGTATCCCACTGCTAGAGTATACTCCTGCCAGTCTAGGTCCTATGCCGCCCTCTCCAGAATTGACTACGCTCTGGCCACGGGGGACTTTCTCCCCTGTGTCCGGTCCGTGGACTACCTGTCCCAGACAGAATCCGACCACTCTATAGTACAGGTGGGTTTAATTTTGGGTCACCGGCCCTCGTTTCGGACATGGCGTCTCAGTCCTCTCTGGATTTCTACGCCAGAGATCTCTGAGGCCATCCCGACTGATATGGCTGTCTACTGGTCCCTGAATCTGGGCACAGCTTCCGGAGGCCCTACATGGGATGCCTTTAAGGCGGTGGTTAGGGGCTCTTATATCTCCCGGATTAAAAGCTATAGCTCCAAGGGGAGGGAGATGCAGGTTGCCCTCCAAAAGGCTCTCGAGGAGGCTCGCACGCGCCATACGGGTGCTCCTTCCTCTGAGACCTGGGGTATGTTGACGGATGCCCATCGGGCGCTTCAACTTCATATGGTTGACCTGACCAAGAAACAGCAGCTATACCTCTCTGCTCGTATTCACGAGCATGGGGGGAAGAATGGTAGACTCCTTGCGTATCTTGCCCACACTGATTTCCAGGATACCTCGATTGCCTCCATCCAGCTTCCCGACGGTTCGACCACCTCTGACGCTCTAGTCATCAACCAGACGTTTGCAGACTTTTATTGTACGTTGTACAGGAGTGCAGACACCCCTTCCAAACCTGACTTTCTAGGCTTTTTTCAATCCCTTGACCTCCCGATACTCAGTTGCTCCCAACAGTCTCTCTTAGATAAGCCCATTACTCTGGAGGAAGTCACTGCAGCCATAGGTCAATTGCCTTCCAATAAGACCCCGGGCTTGGACGGCCTTCCCTCAGAGTGGTATCAGGCCCACGTAGAGGTGTTGGCCCCCAGGCTCCTCAAGACATTTCAGGACTCCCTTGAACTTGGAAAGCTCCCCGACTCTATAAATGAGGCCCTCATAGTAGTAATACCTAAGCCCGGTAAGGATAAGTTGCACTGTGCTTCATATAGACCCATCTTTCTTCTTAACAGTGAGGTAAAAATCCTCGCAAAAATACTTGCCCTTAGACTTCAGACGGTCATTCTATCCCTCGAACCCCCGGATCAATCCGGATTCATGCCTGGCAGGAGTACATTCGATAACATCCGCAGATTGTTCCTGCACATTCACAGGGCTGCACACGCTGAATGTAGTGGTTTGGTCCTCTCCTTAGACATACTAAAGGCCTTCGACATGGTTAGCTGGCCCTTTCTTTGGGATATTTCATGCTCATTCCCCTTGGGTAGGGGCACCAGACAGGGGTGCCCTTTCTCTCCACTTCTGTTCACGCTGGCCATTGAGCCCCTGGCTCTGGTAGTACGGCAGACGTTCGAGATTGGGGGCATCTGGTCAGGCCTGTTGATAGAAAAGATTTCTCTCTACGCAGACGATGCCCTGGTATACTTAGATGGCAAGGAGAGCAACTTTGTTAAGTTGCTGCAGGTGGTTGAGGAGTTTGGCGCGGTCTCGGGTCTCCGGTGGGCTGGGAGAAATCCCAGGCATTTGCCATTGGCCCTCCGTGTTCGGTCGAATACCTATGGAGGTCACAGGTTCAGCGAACATCTTCCTTTAAATATCTGGGCATACAGATACATGCTGACATCTCTAGGTATGAGGATCTAAATGTCACCCCAATAGTTCAACAAATGACGGTTAAATTTCGTACCTGGTCATCGTTGCCTCTTAATCTAATTGGACGCATAAATATCTTTAAAATGATTTTTTTGCCAAAATTTCTTTATTGTTTCCGAGCTTCTCCGGTTTTTCTCGCCAAAATTTTTTTTTGCAAAACTTGATTCCGCCCCTTTTGGCTTTATTTGGAACGGTTGCCAGCCCCGTATGGCCCGGTCCTCCCTCCAAGCAGCCAAGGCTGTGGGTGGACTGGCTTGCCCGAACCTGCGACACTATTTTCTTGCCTCCCAGCTCACATTTGTTCATGACTGGATGCACTCTGACCCCCAGACTCCCGCCACTGCTCTCCCTGTTCTAACCCCCTACTTCACTACGGGATGAATTACACAGATCTAGGATAGTTGGAGGCTCTAGACTCTCCCCTGTGGAGGTGGGTTTTATGGCCTGGAGGGAGGGGAGGGAAAACACTGTCCCAATCCTCCACTGGGGTTTCGCCGCAGACTCCCCTGTGGCGGAACCCGAACCTTCCTGAGCTCTTTGGTCATCCAGACTCGGTGTGGTGGGCCCGTTTTGGGGTCACACATTTATCGCATGTAATTACAGGGAATTCACTGTTGTCATTTGAGACACTCAGGCTTACCTATGGTCTTGAAAATAAATGTTTCTTTAAATATCTTCTGTTGAGACATGCCCTGCAAACACAATTCAGGTCGTTGATCATAGAGTTTACGGACTCTTCCATTGAAGACCTCCTGTCTTTCCCAGAAATGGCCAAGTTGGTGATGTCCTTTTATGGCCGTCTCCAGGGGGTGGGAGCAGATCCTTTTCAGAATTCTCACCGCAAATGGCTGTTGTATATGTCTGAAGAGGATTGGGAGGAGGTAACGGAAGTATGCTTCCAGGATATTATTAGCATTGCCGATATATTGATACAGTTTAAGTTCATCCATCATTTACACTATACACCAGCTAGGCTGGTTAGGATGGGGTTTGGTCATGATGTTGCATGCGTTAGATGTGGTACGATTGCTGCTGACTTCTTTCATATGTTTTGGACATGTCCGGGACTCTCCGCCTTCTGGAAGGATTTGCCTTTTGTGCTGACAAATTGCACCTGCCAATACCCCACATGCCGGAGGTTGGACTGTTGGGGGTGCTGAATGACTACGTCCCTCGCGCTCATGCCAGGACTTTGCTACGCCTACTATTATTTTATACACAGAAAACCATTCTACTGCACTGGAAGGATGCGGGCCCCCTTTCGGCTCACGCAGTCCTTCGACTTGTTCACGGTCTCCTCCCCAGGTTCAAAACTGATTTACAAAAGTAGGGCATGTCCTAAGAAAGTTGCTAAGGTCTGGCAGCCATGGCTGGATGTGTCAAAGGACTTTTGGGGGGGGGGGGGGTCATCTCCTCACAGCTTCCTCAGCAAGTTTCTGAATTCTCTAAAACAAATTCTATTTGGTATTTTTTGATCGAAGGTCTAGTGTGGGTCGCTAATCATACTTATGGTGGGCACTCACTGTGTGAGTCACGGGTGTTATGCGGTCTACTGACTATTAGTAATGTGATGCTAAGGGGTCGTAGTTGCTGCAAGGATGTATGTTTTTGTGTGCGTAAGTGTGACTGGTTCTTATTTGTGTGTGTATTTGGGGTACCACTGTTACCGCAGTATGCCTATGCCCTCCTCCACACTTTATTGCTGGTTTCATGTACGGGCTCAATTGTCAAACTGTACTGCTTTAGTTTTCTTTTGTATTGTTTCTTTTGAAAATCTAAAAATAAACACCTTTAAAAAAAAAAAAAAAAACATGGCATTAAAGGTTCAGCATAAAAAAACAAAAAACAATTATACTTACTGGCTCTGTGCAGCAGTTTCGCACAGATCAGCTCTGATCCTTTTCTTCTCAGGTAATCCACTGATGCTCCTGGCTCCTCCCCCTTGACCAGTGCCCCCAATAGCAAGCCACTTGATATGGAGCACTGGTGCATGATTGCTCCTGAGCCCTGCTCTATGCATCAATAAGACACCCCCCACTCATTGGCTTATTCACTATAAAATACAGCTCCCGCTGCTGTCTCAGCCAAAGAGGAGGAGTCCCCAGACAGCCATGGCTCTCGTGCACATTGCTGGAGATGGAGCTCAAATGAGTATTAGGGGGGGCTGTGGGGGGAGCAGCACACAGGTTTTTTTCCTTTATGCATAGAATGCATGAAGGTAAAAAAACCTTCAGCTTTTACAACCACTTTAAAAAGTGTTAGCTGGAGTGGAGCTTGACATTGTTAGTGACTAATGTAAATAGTGTCCTTCTAAATCAGGGGTCTCAAACCGACGGCCCTCCAGCTGTTGCGAAAATACAAGTCCCATCATGCCTCTGCCTGTGGGAGTCATGCTTGTAAATGTCAGCCTTGCAATGCCTCATGGGACTTGCAGTTTTGCAACAGCTAAAGAGCCGCCAGTTTGAGACCCCTGTTCTAAATCTACTAGTCGATCCAAAACCACACTCTTCACTAATTGACAATGCTTCTGTCCAAGGGTGGCTATAAATGTAGCTTGCCTCAAGACAGAAGGTGTATTACTGGCCTATCACCAGGTGAAAATAAAAGGAAATTTGGGGGGGGGGGGACGCATGCGCGCAATCATGGGAGATGGCTGCCTGAACTCCATGAAGACCCGGCTCACAGAGCACTGATTCCGCTTGGACGAGACCGCTCAAGCCCCTACGATCGTGGACATCACCAGGCACCCGGGGGTATGTAGAGGGCGCAAAAGAAAAAAACAAAATAAGTCACAGCAAAAAAGCCTCCCACGCTGTGGGAAGAGACAAGATGGCGCCCAAACCTCCTAAATCAGATGACATCACGAGGCTCTCGGTGGCTAATCCAGCTTCGCCAACAGACAGCCTGCTGCAGTTCCCCACATAAATGGTGAGCCCAGCACTCACTGACCCAGAGACACTGCTAGCAAAATTGCGCTCTATAGTGCGGGATGAAATATCCATGCCTCCTGCAAGCTTTCTTCTGACCTCATGCGGGGCCTTACAGTGCTGGAAAGTCACGCGGATGAAGAAGAGCTTAACGCTGAACTAAAAGGCTTTTACGAGATAAGCTGGAGGATGCTGAGAATAGGGCCTGCAGGGACAATCTCCGGATACGTGGTATCCCAGAGGCCATAACGGATCTGCAAGGCACCGCCTCGGCCTTCTTTCAGGAATTAGCACCTGAGCTCCCACTAGAGCGTCTGGAATTTGACTGCATTCACAGATCCATTGCTCCTAAACCTACGATTGGCCCTCCTAGGAACATCATTATAAAATTCCACTTTTATTGCAGCAGAGAGAGACTTCTGCAAGCGGCAAGAGAACGCCATGATCTCTCCTTTCAGAACCATTCCCTTCAGCTGTTTGAAGACCTTACTCCAGTAACAATCGCAAAGCGACGGAACTTGAAACCATATCTACAGATCCTGCAAACACATGGCATCAAATATAGATAGGGTTCCCTTTTAAACTTTCCTTTTCTCACCAAGGCCGTCAATTCTAAGTTTAATCACTGCCTGACTTGCGGCGTCACTTCCAGGAATTACAATTGGATCTCCCACCATCCTAAACTGAGCCATCTTCCTCACCCTCCCATCCAAGGTCATCTCAACCTCTTCGCAAATCGACTCAGGCCTCCCAAGCAAGGCTCTCAGGGCCTCCGCTCTCTTCAGGCCCAACGTTTTCAGGCTGTTGCTACAAGCTGAGGGGTTGAACTCCCTCAGGTCAGTCTTTTCATAAAATTTTCTTACAAGGGCCCAGGTTTCCTCAGGCTTCCTGTTTTTTTTTAACCACTTAAGCTCCGGACCATTTTGCTGGTCAAAGACCGGGCCACTTTTTGCGATTCGTCACTGCGTTGCTTTAACTGACAATTACATGCGACGTGGCTCCCAAACAAAATTGACGTCCTTTTTTTCCCACAAATAGAGCTTTCTTTTGGTGGTATTTGATCACCTCTGCGGTTATTTTTTGCACTATAAACAAAAATAGAGCGACAATTTGGGAAAAGATGCTATTTTTTTTACTTTTTGCTATAATAAATATCCCCAAAAAATATATAAAATTTTTTTTTTCCCCTCAGTTTAGGCCGATACGTATTCTACATATTTTTGGTAAAATAGGGGATAGTTTTATGCCATTTTTAATAATTATTATTTTTTTTACTAGTAATGGCGGCGATCAGCGATTTTTATCGTTACTGCGACATTATGGCGGACACATCTGAGACATTTTTGGGACCATTGTAATTTTTACAGCGATCAGTGCTATAAAAATGCACTGATTACTGTGAAAATGACACCGGCAGTGAAGGGGTTAACCACTAGGTGGCGCTGGAGGGGTTAAGTGTGCCCTAGGGAGTGATTCCTACTGTAGGGGGGGATGGGCTGTCTGTGACATGGCAGTGATCACAGCTTCTGATTACAGGAAGCAGAGATCACTGTCCTGTCACTAGGAAGACTGAGGAAATGCTTGTTTACATAAGCATTTCCCTTCTTCCTCACCGTGACACGATCGCGGGTATGCCTGCGGACATAGAGTCCACGGTACCCGCGGTCGGAGTAACTGAGCTCACGGCGGGCGCACGTGTCCACAATGCCGCTTCTTAAAGGGGACGTATATATACGTCCTTTTGCCTGCCCGTGCCATTCTGCCGATGTATATCTGCGTGCCGTGGTTGGCATGTGGTTAACCTGTGTAGGATGCATCTGACGAGACTGACTGTCTGGTTGTCCAGTGCCACACTTCTTTCTTCTACTGATATATATTAGCTGAAAGTACATTTAATGTTCCGTTTTTACAATTGGTTGGCAACGGCATGTTTAGGCTTGCTGTTCTAGGCCGCCTAACATGAGAGATGGCGGGCCTGGATGGGGGTCACCTGCACACGACACGCTGACTGTACAAAGATTTTCCGGTTTATAATTTGTACCAACCATTGCTCACCCTGGCTGCAGGTTTGCCTCTATTCTCACACCGGTAAGTGCGAGATAGGTAGAGGTTAAACAAAAAAAGGGGGGGGGGGGGAAACCAGAATTTTCATTCGGTTCCTCCCTGTCCGCTATAGACCATAGCTCATGATCTCGTTATCTTTGGCCACGATTTGCGATGTATGCATTTTTTTTCAGTATGTCACTATTATTAATCCCGCTAATATCACCTTTGGGTGATCTGGTTGATGTTGAGTTGACATGTTATGCAAAAGGGATCTCCACCCTGGGCTTCCTTGGTTTTGGATAGATGTCCTGGGAAGGACATAACCTAATCTGCTATGAAAGTCTAATACTCCCCCCCCTTTTTTTTCCTTTATTATGATGTTCAAGTTCTTTATATTACATTATGCTCAGTGCTCAATTTCTGTACTGTTGTTTAAAGTGTTTAAGATTGCTGAATGGGTCGGGTGGACCACTGCTCCCCCACTGTGTCGAACCTTGCCTAGGACTCTGGTCCTGGCCAACTACCGACCTTGTTGTGGGCTTTTAGACCCACCCACAGTTGCAATTTCGCTTTATCAACATTCTATGCCCCGAGCTTTGCTTGGCTTTCTAGTGTCTTTTCCCTGCCACATTTCCTCTACCTCCTTCAGTGACGCTCTGGGGGGCGTATAAGGCAGTACTCAGGACACGTTATCCAGCTGACCACAAAAGGCAATGCCAACAGTTACAGCAGAAATTAGAATCTTGTCTAGAATCTTTTTCCACTATCTTTAAGCAATCCTCCACCCCTGCTAACCGTAAGCTTTTGAATCAGGCACGTATGGAATTGGACCTATGCCTTACTGACAAGGCCGAACACGTTTTGCGTTGGTCCCGTCAGAATTGGTACCACAAAGCGAACAAACCAAATACGAGGCTGGCCAAAAGGTTAGGTACCTTCACACCTAAACCCACTCCTATTTCTTTACGCACCTGGTCATAATGTTCTTACTAGCAACCCAGTTCGGATACTAGATGAATTCTGTTATAGACTCACTACTCTATACTCCGCTCACAATCTTGGGAATGGCCAGGATATAGATAGTTTCCTGCAAAGTTTCTCACTACCCACAACACACAAGGCCCTTATAGATCACGACATCTGGGATTCTGAGGTCCTGCAATGCATTAAACAACTAAAAGTTGGTAAAAGGCCAGGCCCAGACGGCTTCACAGCACTTTATTATAAAAAGTTGGCAGACGTGTTGGCCCCTCACCTGACAGCTATGTACAATTATATTAAAAATGGGCAGAGTTTCCCACCGGATCTTCTGACTGCAAACATAGTAATGTTACCAAAACCCGACCGCGATCACTCTTCCTGGACCAATTTCAGACATACAGTATCTCCCTTATCAATATTAACATGAAAATCCTCACTAAAATGTTGGCTAATCGTTTGAATTCTTTCCTCCCCTGTTTAATCTAAAAAGACCAAGTTGGATTTGTACCACAGGGACAGGCAGGGGACGCCATTAGACGAATCATACAGTTGCAACACCTTGCCCACAACCGCTATCTGGAATCCATGCTTGCTACGAAACTGAGGAGGTGATCCAAGAGAACATGCCTAAAAGCTTGCCAGCGTCCAATTACCTGAAGGTAAACACCTTTAACCCATGGTGTATGAATATGCTGCCTGTGTAATGTACTGTACTCCAAATAAAATATGATTCACAGGCAAGTCAAAATTCCTTTTATTTTCTTTGACAAAAGGATTTTATTGCAAGAAATAGACTCAACAAATAAGGTCAACAAAGAGGTGGTTACATCAGGACATAGTATAAAGAAAAAGGTCCCAACGGGAATTTTGCAACTTTAACATGTGTTAGTAAAACATATGTACATATTGACACAACTACTTTGTATAGCTTGGGGTTTTTTCAGGACAAATCTGGTTTTCTTTTTGGTGGTAAATGGTAGAAGATATCTCCTGATTTTATTTTTAATATCAAAGGAAAACTGGCCCAAAATGTAAAAAAAACAAAATAAAATAATTTTAGCTGTATATTTCTTGCTATTACCATAATTTACCATCACAGCACAACCAAAAATTTCTCCACATGTGTAAGTTATTTGTACCTGTAGTAGGGCCCAGAAACAATGGCGCATGTTTTGCATTTTTTATTCTGCATAAACACACTGACAGTGACACAAACTGATACAAATACATTTTTATTAATTCTACCCAAAATATGCTGCCTGTGACCTTTGACCCCAACCCTTACACTAATCCTGGCAAACCTTGACTTGCTATTTTTTTTCTTTGCATCTTCCTCTCCTTGCATGAGATGATGCCGTAATGTATCCTATTCTCCATTCAGAATATGAAATAAACACAGGAGTGGGCACACAGTGACTGATCACTGTAATAGCCAATCAGAGGCTATCACAGCGATCAGGTGACCCGGAAGCGGGTGTCCTGGGTCATGATTATTAGTACGAGACCCGGTGCTCAAGGTGATTGCCGGTCTCTGTGCTGGGAGCATGCTGTGCGGCACGCTTCCAGTACAAAGAGAGATGCGCATAAATGCAACCCCACAGACAAAGACCCACTTCCGTAAGGATGCATATATGTGTACGGTCGGTGGGAAGGAGTTAAGGTATACTCTAATGGCTATGTTCAGGCAATGTAGAGACAATTTCTTGGAATACCTAGGAGTAGGGCAAAAGGATGGCAGAACAATGTCCTCTTTGAGGACATGGAATGCTGAAACAACCTTTGGAAGAAAGGATGGTCTTAGGCATAAAACAACCTTGTCATTATGGAGAATAAGGACAAGCTCTTTACAGGAAAGAGCCTCCAGTTCAGAGATATGTCTGGCAAACGTGATAGCAAGCAAAAAGGCTACATTGCTGGCAAGAATCCCCAGGGAAATATCCCTGATGGGTTCAAATGGTGGTTTCTGCAAGGCAGAGGGAATCAATTTAAGGTCCCAGGGAAGCACAAGGTCCTTATATGAGAAACACCTTTAACCACTTCCCACCCGGCCACTGTACATATACGGCCGGGTGGGTGCTCTCTCCTTCTGAGTGGACGTTCCCGAACGTCCCTCAGAAGGAGCGGGATCGCGGAAAGGCGCGCGCGCGATCACGATGCGCGCATGTCCCGCGGACACGCCGCATCTCGAAACAGCAGGAGGGCACTGCGATTTGCCCTCCTGATCGGCACGATGGCTGTGTCTAATCACAGCCATCGTGATGTAAACCAAGCGGTGGGGGCTGGCATTTGTGAGGGGATTGCGCCGCCACGTGCCCGCGCAGCGGCGCGATCCCGATCTGCCTGTGCACCCCAGAGACCAAAAAGGTGTGCACGTCAGGAGGGCCATGTGATTGGCCCTCCTGATGACATGATGGCTGTCCAATCACAGCCGTCATGTAATGTAAACACAGAGCAGTTGTAATTGCTCTCATCTCTTCCTCTCCTCACATAGAGCCTGTCAGTGAGGAGAGGAAGAGACAATCTGTGCTGCAGCCGGGAGATCAGTGAGTTTTTAGCTGTTTGTCTGCTGTTTACCCACTGATCACCCAGATAGTGTCCCCAAAACAGTGAAAACACCAGTCATACCAGTAAACATCTGCCCGCCAACATCTGGCACATCTGCCCGCCAACATCTGGCACATCTGCCCGCCAACAGCTGGCACACCTGCCCGCCAACAGCTGGCACATCTGCCCGCCAACAGCTGGCACATCTCCAGATACTCCAGGATATGTCGGATGAGAGTAGCGGGGAACTTTGTCAGAATCGGATAGTGAATATTATCCAGAGGAAAGTAGTGGCTCTGAAATAGAAACTGAGGATAGAATCCTAACAAGTGAGATCAGGAGTTATGAGCAGGCACAGACATCCACCAGCAGCGCAGCACTCCAGGACATCCACCAGCAGCGCAGGACTCCATGATGATATGCAGGCATACACCAGCAGCGCAGCACGCCAGGATAAGCAGGCATCCACCAGCAGTTCTGCAACTTCCCTAGAGGATAGGCCAAATGCTAGCAACGGGGCGTCCCATCAACGAGGCAGGGCCCATACTAGCCTCCCCGATCTTCTACTGTATCCAACATGGCTGCCCGATAACGTCAGTAGAACCTGTCATTCCCCCTTTTACAGCCCAGCCAGGCCCTCAGATACAGTCGGAAAATGCTACCCCGATTTATTATTTTGAATTATTTTTTACTGATGATATCCTAACCTACATTGTGGAGCAGTGTAATCTATACACCAGTCAACATATTGCCAACAATCCAAATTCTTCCTATGCCCGTCCTTTTGTTTGGAAATCTCTCACCATGGAAGAATTTAAAATTTTCCTTGGCCTAACCCTCAACATGGGGCTGACAAAAAAAAATGAACTCCATTTCTACTGGTCTACCCGACCTATCTACCACATGCCAGTCTATTAATCTTTTATGAAAATAACCCATTACGAGATGATAATGAGGTTTCTACACTTCAACGACAATGCCCAATGCCTCCCTCGAAATCATCCCTATGATAAACTATTCAAAATTCGGCCCCTAATCAATTTTTTTTGCGCCAGCTTCAAGCAGATGTTTACCCCTGATGTAAATATATGTGTAGATGAATCATTAGTACACTTCACAGGAAGACTTGGAATAAAGCAATACCTCCCCAGTAAAAGAGCCAGACGTGGGGTAAAATTTTATAAGGCATGTGACAGGAACACGGGTTACACATATGATTTTATAATTTATGAGGGAAAAGACAGACAGCTAAACCCCCCTGGATGCCCTACCTACATGGGAACAAGTGGCAAAATTGTCTGGCAGCTGATTGAACCATTACTTGGGAAAGGTTACTATCTATACGTAGACAATTTCTATACAAGTTTCCCACTTTTTCCCCATCTGTACCAAAAGAAAACTGTGGCCTGTGGGACAGCACGGACCAACCGTAAAGGCTTCCCACAGAGATTGGTTGCCAAGAAATTGAAACAGGGGGAAATGGCCAGTATGCAGACTGAAGAGGTCCTAGCGTTGAAGTGGAGAGATAAAAAAAGAGATGTCTACATCCTTTCCACAATGCATGATGACTCCTTGGTGGAACTGCAGAGAAGAAGAGGCCCCGTCCAGAAGCCAAAATGCGTGCATGACTATAATATTTACATGGGGGGGGGGGGGGGTGGATATGAACGACCAGATGATGCAGCCCTATTTGGCCACCAGGAAATCACTGTTTTGGTACAAAAAAGTTGCCATTTATTTGATGCAACTAGCCCTGTTCAATTCTTATATAATTTTTTTCTACGTGCACCCAAAGTTCCCTAACCTATCTAAAATTTCAAGAATACGTGATCGAAGCCCTTCTCTATCCCCATGGCCAAGCCCCTCAACTAATTCGCTCCGATGCAGTAGCCAGACTCCACGAAAGGCACTTTTCCAAAATCCTCCCTCTTACCCAAACAGGTCGCAAACCGCAAAAAAAGTGTCGTGTGTGTTCAAGTAGAGGAATTCGTCGCGACACCAGATACTACTGTCCCCAATGTCCCTCCCAGCCAGGCCTTTGTATTGGAAAGTGCTTTCAGAGCTATCATACTTTACTAAACTATTAGTAAAGTAAAGATGATTTTTTTTCCAGTTTCCACCATCTGCCATTTCTGTGAATGACCCGGACTGTTTTCGACTATGCCTCTGCCAACCATGTTTCTGCCTTCAACGTGAATTGACCTCGGCCTGTTAAATGACCATGCTTTTTGCCTACCTCCTAAACTGATCATTTGAGTACAGCACAGGGGTCTCACATATTTGAGGGGCTCCAGAAAAGTTTCCGATTGGAGAAAATGTTTTTCTCCGGGTTTTGGTTCTCGGATTAGGGTCTGGAGACTCGGAGGCTTCGTAGAGATTTGGGTGGGAAGAAGCCTCTACCCGTCCTTAGGTCTTACCTGACCAAGGCCTAAATGTTATAGTGCTGCCACCTGAACTGGCCATGCCTCTACCTGCCACCTGAACTGGCCATGCCTCTGCCTGCCACCTGAACTGGCCATGCCTCTGCCTGTTACCTGAACTGCCTGCTAAACCATGGCCCATGTTCATACGTTTCTATATCTGTCTGCTGCCTGGACAATTCCTGGACATTTCCTTTGGCTGTCTGGACCAATGCTTTGACTGCTCTGGAACGGTATCCCTGCCTGCAAAAACAATAGGTGAGCCTTTTTTTTTATTACCTTTTGCTCAGCAGAATGATCTTCTAAATTGACAACTTTGTGAAAAAAAAATGTTTTAATTTTTTTCCCACATTTTCCCAAAACTTTTGGAAAGAAATTACATGTTCAAAAGACTTATTATGCCTCATAGAATATACATTGGGTTGTTTTCTTTCCAAAATGGGGTAATTTTGTGGGTAATTCCATTGTCCTGGTTCTCCAGGGCCTTCAAAAATGTGATAGGTACTCAGGAAATGAAATGTGTAATTTATGCCTTTAGAGCGCCTGATGGTGCTGCTTGGATGTTTGGCCTCCGTATGTGGCCAGGATGTGGAAAAGTCTAACACATGGGGTATTGCCATACTCAGGACGAGTAGCAGAATGTATTTTGGGGTGTTATTTTTGCTATGTACATACTATGTGTTAGAAAGATCTTCTAAATTGACAACTTTGTGAAGAAAAAAAACAATATATATATATATATATATATATATATTTCTTAATTTTCCAAGGCATTGTGGGAAAAAAATTGCAACTAACTTCAAAAAATTCACGATGCCTCTTACTAAATACCTCTGACTGTCTTCTTTCCAAAAAGGGGTCATTTGGGGGGTATTTGTACTGTCCTGACATTTTAGGGCCTCAAGAAATGAGATAGGCCATCAGTGCATTAGGATTGATCAATTTGCAAAAATGCGTAGACTCTATAACTTTCACACAAACCAATTATCATACACTTATCATGATTTTTTTTACCAAAGACATGTAGCAGAATACATTTTGGCCTAAATTTTCGCCGAAATTAGATTTTTTTGGATTTCTTTTAAAACAAAGTAGAAAATTGTTTTTTTTCAAAATATTCGCTCTTTTTTCGCATATATCGCAAAAAATTGAAAATGAAATTGTAAATAAATACCACCAAAAGAAAGCTCTATTTGTGTGAACAAAATGATAAAAATTTCATTTGGGTACAGTGTAGCATGACTGAATAATTGTCATTCAAAGTGCGAGAGCACTGAAAGCTGAAAATTGGTCTGGGAAGGAAGGGGGTTTAAGTGCCCAGTATTGAGGTGGTTAATAAAGGTTCTTCCAAGAGAATCTGAAGCCAGAGGCCTCTGGAACAGCATGGATAAGGCCGATACCTGCCCTTTAAGGGTGCCAAGAGCAAAATTCTGGTCAATACTTGTTTGTAAGAAAGGCCAGAATGTGAGGGACATAGTAATTTCTGAAACTCACCTGACTATGTTCATACCAGGAAAAATAGGATTTCCAAGTACAATACTAGATCTTCATGGAAATGTGTTTTCTTGCTTTTACAGTGCCTTGAAATTTTCCACATTTTGTCATGTTATAACCAAAAATGTAAATGTAATTTATTGGGGTTTTATGTGATCGACAAACACAAAGCGGCACATAATTGTGAAGTGGAAGGAAAATGATAAATGGTTTTCAAATTCGTGCACTCCACAAATCTGATCTTTATGGAAAGAAGAAAGCCATAAGAAGTCCTGTTTGCAGTTTGTAAAAAACCATATGGGGGACACAAAGATGTGGAAGAAGGTGCTCTGGTCAGATGAGACCAAAATTTTACTTTTTGGCCTAAAAGCAAAAACACTGTGTGGGGGAAAACTAACACTGTACATCACCCTGAACACACCATCCCTGCAGTAAAACATGGCGGTGGCAGCATCATGTTGTGTGAATGCTTTTCTTCAGAAGGGACAGGGAAGCTGTTCAGAGTTAATGGGAAGATGGATGGAGCCAAATACAGGGCAATCTTAGAAGAAAATCTGTAAAAACCTGTAGAGCCTGCAAAAGACTTGAGACTGGGGCGGAGGTTAACCTTCCAACAGTACAACGACCATAAACATACAGCCAGAGCTACAATGGAATGGTTTAGTTCAAAGCATATTCATGTGTTCGAATGGCCCAGTCAAAGTCCAGACCTAAATCCAATTGAGAATCTGTGGCAAAACTTGAAATTTGCTGTTCACAGATGCTTTTCATCCAATCTAACAGAGCTTGAACTATTTTGCAAAGAAGAATGGGCAAAAATGTCACTCTTTAGATGTGCAAAACTGTTAGAGACATACCCAAAAAGACTTGCAGCTGTAATTTAAGCAAAAGGTGGCTCTACAAAGTATTGACTCGGGGGGGGGGGGGGGGGGGGCTGAATACAAATGCATGCCACACTGTTCAGATATTTACTTGTAAAAAAAAAAAATGAAAACCATCTATAAATTTTCCTTTCACTTCACAATTATGTGCCACTTTGTGTTGGTCTATCACATAAAATACATTTACATTTTTGGTTGTAACATGACAAAATGTGGAAAATTTCAAGAAGTATTGAAATACTTGTTCAAGGCACTGCCGCAAAGTAGAATCACGGACTCAGAAATGCATCTGCATTTTAAGACCTGGGTTCAGCAGCCATGTCAGTAACGCCAAAGACTGAAGCAGGATGGAATAGAGGGCCCTGAGATCGCAGATCTGGCCTGTTGGGAAGGTCTGCTAGAAGTTTGAGCATGCCTGTGTACCAAGTTTTTCTGGTCAAGTTCTCTCGTGCTCTAATTTGTGCAGCAAGCCAAGCAGAATTCACACTTGAGGGATGGTATAAATTAGTCTGAACCGAGACCAGGGGATAATTAGGGCATCTGAGGCCAGGGCTAGTGGATTCTTGGTTTTGGCCACAAACAGAAGAATATTGTTGTTGAATAAGGAGGCTAGGATGTCCACAACCAGAATCCCTAATCTTTGGCTTATCAGATTGAATATATCTGGATGAAGAAGACATTCCCCATGGTCCAAGTGAATGTGGCTGGATAATTTGCCTACCAGTTGCCCATCCTGGGATATGCACTGCAGAAATCTCTGGACAGTGAGTTTCTGTCCATGAGAGAATCTGATTTGCTTCCTTCAAGTCAGTCAAGCGTCTTGTGCCCCTTGATGGCTGATATAGTGGTGGTATTGTCTGATGGCACCTGAACTGAGTGCCTCTTCAGAATTGGGGTCCAATAATGCTGGAAGCACACAACCTGACTGCTCTTAGCTCCAAGATATTAATGGGGAGTTTTGTTTCCACTCTTAACAATTGTTTTCTGTACTGTCGAGGAATGAAACACTCCTCTCCAGCCCGACAGGCTTGCATCTGTTGTAAAGACTATAAAAAAAGGTAAGGAAGGAAGGCATTCTCAACTAATTGAGCTGGTGTGGGGATCGAACAAAATAAGCAATTTCTTGGGAACGGAGCATGGGAAAGACTTTTCCATGCTGACAAAATGTTTTGCTGAAGAGTTACATAGTAGGTGAGGTTAGAAAAAAAAAGACAAGTCCAACCTATGTGTGTGATTATATGTCAGTATTACATTGTATATCCCTGTATGTTGTGGTCGGTCAGGTGCTTATCGAATTGTTTTTTGAAACTATCAATGCCCCCTCCCGCAAAAAACCACCACCTGTGGAAGGGAATTCCACATCCTTGCCGCTCTTACAGTAAAGAACCCTCTACACAGTCTGAGGTTAAACCTCTTTTCTTCTAAATTTAGTGAGTGGCCATGTGTCTTAAACTCCCACTAAAAAGTTTTATCCCTATTGTGGGGTCACCAATATGGTATTTGTTAATTGAAATCATATCCCCTCTCAAGCGTCCCTTCTCCAGAGAGAATAAGTTCAGTGCTCGCAACCTTTCTTCATAACCAATATCCTCCAGACCCTTTATTAGCTTTGTTGCCCTTCTTTCCATTCCGTTCCATTATATCCTTCCTGAGGACTGGTGTTCAGAACTGGACAGCATACACCAGGTGAGGCCGGACCAAAGTCTCGTAGAGTGGGAGATTTATCGCTTTATCCCTGGAGTTAATCCCCTTTTTAATGCATGCCCATGTCCCAGCACAGAACACTGGGGGACCCCACTTCCCACCCCTGACCATTCTGAGTATTCCCCATTTATCAGCACCCTCTGAACTCGCCCTTGTAGCCAGTTTTCAATCCATGTACTCACCCTATGGTCCATGCCAACGGACTGTGTCAAATGCTTTTGCAAAATCCAGATACATGTCTACCGGCCTTCCTTTACCTAGATGGCAGCTCACCACTTCATAGGTTAATACAGACCTCAAATTTTCCACTCGCCTACTAGCATTTCGTGAATGGAAAATTAGGTCTGGCGAGGAGCTGGGCTGCCTGGGAGTGGGGGGGCGAGCATCGCCGGCGGGCGGGGTTGATCGGGAGCTGTTCTCCCAGCAATCGCCCCGTGGCAGAGAGCATGGAGGTAGAGGAGAGCCGCGGGATCACCGAGCGGTATAGCCCGCTGTAAAAGCTTACATTACTTTCCTCCACTCTGCTTGCTCTCATACACAGCCCCGCCTCCTCCTAACCCCGCGCCTGTAATAGACAGAATGCAGGTCCAATGCTGGGATGTGTTCTGTCTATTACAGGCGCGGGGTTAGGAGGAGGCGGGGCTGTGTGTGTCTTTGACAGAGGTGGCGCGCTACTGACGGCGATGCGAGTGATGTAATCGCGCCAACCTTTAAAAATAGTCACCTCACCAGGAGGAGCCGAGAGAGGGAATGGAGCAGTCTTGCCTTCTTGGTGCCGGCGCCCGGCGGTGGTCTGTCCGGACTCCAGACAATTCAGTGACAGCCCAGCAGCTGCCCACGCATCCACAGCACAAACGGACCAGCTCATGGCAAGCCAAGCCTGCATTCTCAGACTTCCTTGCCTCAAGGTAATAAAGGAGCTGGTGGTGGTGGCAGGACTCAGGAGGTGACAGAAGGAGCTGGTGATGGTGGGAGGAGCTGGTGGGGGCAGGAGGTGATGGTGACAGGAGGAGCTGGTGGCAGGAGGTGACAGGAGAAGCTGGTGGTGGCAGGAGCCTGGTGGGGGCAGGAGCTGGTGGCAGAAGGAGCTAGTGATGGTGGCAGAAGGAGCTGGTGATGGCAGGAGGAGCTTGTGGCAGGAGCTGGTGACGGTGGCAGAAGGAGCTGGTGGTGGCAGAAGGAGCTGGTGATGGTGGCAGAAGGAGCTGGTGATGGTGGCAGAAGGAGCTGGTGATGGCAGGAGCTGGTAGTGGCAGGAGGAGCTTGTGGCAGGAGCTGGTGGGGCAGGAGGAGCTGGTAGGGACAGGAGCTGGTGGTGGCAGGAGGCGCTTGTGGTGGCAGAAGGAGCTTGTGGCAGAAGATGGTGGCAGGAGCTGGCGGTGGCAGGAGCTGGTGGTGGCAGGAGGAGCTTGTGGCAGGTGATGGTGGCAGGAGGTGGCAAGAGCTGGTGGTGGCAGGAGCTGGCCTGGTGGTGGCAGAAGGAGCTGGTGGTGGCAGGAGGAGCTTGTGGCAGGAGCTGGTGGCAGGAGCTGGTGGGGGCAGGAGAAGCTTGTGGCAGGAGCTGGTGGGGGCAGGAGGGAGCTTGTGGCAGGAGCTGGTGGGGGCAGGAGCTTGTGGCAGAAGGAGCTGGTGGGGGCAGGAGGAGCTGGTGGTGGCAGGAGAAGCTGGTGGTGGCAGGAGGAGCTGGTGGTGGTGGGAGGAGCTGGTGGTGGCAGAAGCAGCTTTTGGCAGGGGCTGGTAATGGTGGCAGGAGGAGCTGGTGGTGGCAGAATATTTATTTTTGTAACTTTATTCTGCATAAAACATTTAAGTGTCATTTCAGGAGATAATTTATAAGGGCGTGATTAGTGGCAGAATTGGGGGCGGGGCAACTGGTGGCGAGTAACCCTTGAGGCCTGGCTAGTGGCTCAAAACTTGAAATTTTGAGCCCTGGGTTAATAGATTGGTTTGGCAAGAACGAATCTTCATGAATCCATGCTGATTACTGCGAATGATACAGTTTTCATTACGAAAATCTTGTATATAGTCCCTTATCATCCCCTCCAAGAGCTTGCATACTATTGATGTTAGGCTAACTGGTCTGTAATTCCCAGGGATGAATTTTGGCCCTTTTTAAATATTATTGCTACATTGGTTTTTCTCCAATCAGCTGGTACCATTCCAGTCAGTAAAAATTAGGAACAATGGTCTGGCAACCACTTGACGGTCAAGTCATCTGGTCCCTGTGATTAGGGGGTTGTAAACCCAACCACACAATTTGCACCTACAGGTAAGCCTAGATTAAGGCTTACCTGTCGGTGCAAGAAATATCTCCTTAACTCACACGGTTAAGGAGATATTTTCAGAAAACCCTGCGCCGTAGACAACGGCGCAGGCGCACTGAGCGTTGCCGGCTTTCTCAATGGAGAATGACGGCCCCGCGCGCATGCGTGCGACGTCATCGCCGCTCCGGCCAATCACAGCGCCGGAGCGGCCATAACAGGAAGACGGTCGGAGTGGACATGGCGGCGGAGGGCGACGAAGAGCGCTTCGATCTGAGGTAAGTGCCACATGAGCTAGTATGCATGTCTTTTTCTTGCAGGTGTTATTTTATTTATTTTTTGGAAAAGTGGGTTTACAACCACTTTAAGGTTAGGTTTCCCAAGTCTTTTTCTAATTCTGTCCTCTGGTAGCCATGAAGGTGCTTCCTGTGATGTGTCATGAGCACAAACACTGCAGTTTTGGTTACTGAAGCCCCCTGATTCCCTCATGAAGACAGAGAAGAATAAATTCAATACCTTGGCCATCTCTCCATCCTTTGTAACCAGATGTCCTTCCTCATTCTTTATGGGGCCAATATGGTCTGTCCTCCCTTTATTACTGTTCATATACTTAAATCATTTTTTGCGTTATTTTTTTTTGCTCTCCTCCGCTTTGTGTCTTTCGGGTTCTATCTTAGCCACCCTAATTGCACCCTTACATATCTTGTTGCATTCTTTGTAAAGTCTGAATGCGGATGATGATCCCTCAGCCTTGTATTTTTTGAAGGCCTTCTCCTTTTTAGATGCATTTTTACACACTTTTGTCCGCTCTTTTAAATGTATTTCCCAATGGGATTCACTGGCTAATGCCTTTATTTAATATGCTCTTAAAGCAAACTCATCTCTCCTCCGTGTTCTTTGTTTTTAAGATTTTATCCCAATTTATATCTTCTAGCAAGGTTCGTAGGGAAGTTGGCTCTTTTGAAATTGTGTTCTTGAATAAAATTGGAGGCTACCACTAGGCCCGAACTTTCATGGCAAATCTCGCTGTGGAATTTCTCTTGGATCTCATTTGTTCAGCATGAGCTCATAAAAAAACTATTTTTCGGATGTGTCCAGGATCAGACCCAAGTATTCCAGGTAAAGGGAAAGGGAAGGCTGGAAAGCAAATTTGTTGAAATTGATCACCCAACTAAAGACCTGGAGCAGCTGAAATGACTAGTGGACATTTTCTGAGAGCTGTAAGGGACATGAATCTTTAAGGAGAAGGTTGTCTAGATGTAATTGGGATGCCCTGAGGTCTGAGGAGGTGCTAATACCTTTGTAAATACCCTGGAAGTAGAGTATAAGCTGAAGGGCAGTGTAACAGAGTGGTTGTCTGCCACTGCGATGCATAAAAAATGCCAATACAATAACCCCTCTTTATTTTAAACCTGATGGGTTTACTTCCTCTTTGTTTCCCTGCAAAGGTAAAGCATAATGGGCTACTATGCATCGCAAAGTAGCCCATTATGTGTCACTTACCTGCAGGAGAAGCCTGCAATGTCCCCGTCTTCCTCGCTAGTAGCGAGCGTCCATCTTCACCCCTCTTCTTCCGGGGGCCGTGACCTCTGGCTCTGTGACTGGCCGGAGTCGCGTGACGTAACCCCCGCGCATGCACGCGGGAGCCGCCACTAGCAGCATGACCCCATTCACAAAACAGCACGCTCAGTGCGCCTGCACCATTGTCTATGGCACGCATGCGCTGCAGACATCGGTGCAGTTATTTTTGCAAATATCTTCAAAACAGTGTAGGTTTAGGAGATATTTGTTGCGCCTACAGGTAAGCCTTAATCTAGGTGGTCTGTAAGGGTTTACAACCACTTTAAACACGTCCAAGGCTCGGTTCACCTGCTTTGTCTGGGCGCACAAAAAACCTTGCATCCCCCGCACTTAATTATCCCTCCCGAAACAATTTGGTGGCCTAGCACTACTGGATATTCGTAGGTACTACCAAGCAATTCACCTTGGTAGGGTCATCGATTGGCGACGTCACTCGGTGTAAAAACTCTGGGTACAGATAGAACAGAGCCAGACCACTGTTCCCCTGAAAAGCTCACTATGGTGCTACGACTCCCTACCTCAAGAACTAAAGTCTCACCCACTCATAGGCAACACATTGCAACAATGTTACAAAGCCACTTTGCTAGCCTGACAAAGGAATCACGACTGACCCCGGTCCTGGGACACACCCACTTTCCCCCAGGACTCTCGCCTACGGAAATTTAAAACCTTACGAAACTCCAACTGCGAACATGCCTCCCGGTTTGTGATTGGGGGAGGTGTTCCTCCATACCAGAGTTAATGGACTCCTCAGGCCCCTACCAAATTCCATTCTGGAATGCAGCGCAATTACATCACTTCCTCCACTCTGTCCCCAACCCCCAGAATTTCACCCGTCAGCTGACCACTTTCGAGGACTATCGCTCCGGAACCGACCCACTACCCCGAGTCCTCTCCAAAACACATGCACTTCTGAATACACCTCCAGAGCAACCACAACTACCTTGCCTAGCGAGATGGGAAACAGACCTCTGCCGTACCTTCACTGCGTTCCAAAAACAAAATGCAATCAGATTTTCCTTCAAATCATCATTATGCACCAAAATACAGGAAATCAATTTCTAACAAGATGGTACCTAACGCCCAGTCAATTACATACCATCTTCCCCGACACACCAGATCACTGCTGGCGATGACAGAGGGACAATCTTACACATCTTTTGGGCCTGCCCTAAACTGACAGATTTTTGGACGGCTGTCCGCAATACCTCTCAAAAATTCACAGAATTCAAGAGCCTAATGTCCCAGCATTCTTTCTGCTACATATATCAACTATCCACGCTAGAATCTATAAAAAATCCATACTACACCATTTGCTAAACGCTGCTAAATCCTGCATCCCTCTGCTCTGGAAACAACAAATACCGCCAACCACTGCGACTTGGCTGCAGAAAGTAGAAGATATAAACAAGATGGAGGATTTAATTCTGACAGCACAAAATAGACACAAGGCTTACACAAAAACCTGGAGTCTTTGGAATATGTTCAAATTCTCAGATGAGGGGGAAAGCCCTCTTCGGGGCATGAGCCTCTAAATAGCCTCACATAATTAACTGACCCTACTGACCTGAGCCATAGTTGTACCAATGTCTTTACTTTCCAAGAGTCCCACTTCCTCCAGGTACAGGGGGTGGCCATGGGCACTTGTTGTGCCCCGGCCTATGCCAACCTGTACCTGGGGGGGTGGGAACGATATGTTTTTTCTGATGATTCCTTGGCGGAATCTGTTAACCATGTAGCCTGTTGGCTACGCTACATTGATGATATATTTATCATATGGACTGGGACTCTATATTCACTGGAGCGATTTATCGATATGCTTAATGTGAACACATTTAATTTGAAATTCACAATGTCCAGCAGCAAGGACAAAGTTACGTTCTTAGACTTAACCATAACTAAGGACCCCGACGGACAACTGGCTTCAACTCTATTTCGTAAAGAAACAGCAGGCAACACCTTACTGCATGCAGATAGTGCTCACCCTAATACTCTAATACGTAGCATACCATATGCACAATACCTTAGACTTCGCCGTAATTGTACATCTACTGTTGATTTCAAATTACAGGCGAATTTACTTCGCGATAGACTTGGAGCCAGGGGATATACCAAATCCCTGCTACGCAGCACATTTAATAAAGCGCTGCGACAATCTAGGAACTCATTACTATACAAAACAAAGACAACTAAACAGGAGCAACCTGTGAGATTCATTACGAGATATTCAAATCATCATGTAGAACTTAGGAACATACTTGCCAATCATTGGTCTCTTCTTTGTGATGACCCTGTTCTCAATAAATACATAAAACCCAAACCGGATATAACGTTTAGAAGATCAAAATCGTTACGCGACCAACTCACGTCTAGTCATTTTCATGATGATATACCGGCTAGATCTGTCTCCAATGGGATGACACGATGTGGCAAATGTGCCTTCTGCCCATGGATTTCCGTAGGTACCAGATTCATACTCCCCAATGGCACCATTTACAATTTGAATTTTCATGCTGATTGTATCACACAGGGAGTAGTCTATTTAATGACTTGCCAATGCGGTGCGTTCTACGTGGGAAAAACGATCAGACAATTTCGATCCCGTATTAAAGACCATGTATACTACTCAGGGAATGGCAAAATGATTACTGCAGTAAGTAGACACCTGGATCTCTACCACAAATTTAATACCTCGTTTGTATCATTCATAGCCCTCGCTGTGGTACGACGGGACCCACGAGGTGGTGATTGGGACAAATACTTCGCCAAGAAACTTATTGGATTGAGCGTCTTGATGCCATACATGCACCTGGCATCAATGAGGCTCAATCATATAAAGCGTTTCTGTAGATATAATCATATTAGGGTTAATCGCTGTGAAAAAGTTGTATATTTTTCAAATAATAAACATCAAATTAATACCCTAAAAAAACAACTAATCAAGATGTCATTATAGGCCCCCTCTTTCCAATCAATGAATCAATAGTCGAGAATAAAATAGGTTACTCATAGATCTATATATTTTTGTTACATATAATATTAAGGTTCTAAATTATATTTTGAGCTAAACTAAAAATGACCTATGATCTTTTATTAGATCAAATGGGATTTTCTCTTAGCTACACACTGTATATTGAATATTTAAAAATTCTACCTTCTTTGAATATAAATACTTTGTTCATATTATAGGTTGCAATTTTGCTTTTGGAAATTCGGAGAATGCTTAGGACTTTTACTACTGGTCTGTTTCATGGCAGGGTTTGGGTTAATGGACGGGATCGTTTATGGCCGCTGTGTGGCCGGCCGAGCGCTGTCAGGCAATGCTAGGCAGCGCTATTGCCATCTCTGGTTGACGACTCATCTCGTCTCCAACTGAGATGGCTTGGTTCAGCTCTATGCTGCCGCGATCACTCACGCATTATGTCCGGATATCTATCCCGGCACCTATGCGTGTTGTACGTGCGTGCAGCAATGCTGATCCTCCGGCCGTTCCGAATGACGTCACGCCGAGCCTCTCCATTGGCCCGGACGATGACTACGGAAGAGGCGTGTACTTTAAATATCACGCTATTACAGCGCGTTACATATCGAGCCGGCATCCTAGGACGGTGTTGCTGCTAGGAGGTTAATATACGGGAACCCTATGTCAGGTACGAATACATTGTTCTGAGCATCATTTTCAAGCCATCTGAATCTTATTGTATCACATAAAGGAATCACTGCTTGTGGTTTCCCCCATTTTAGGTCTATTCTCTTGCTAATATGCTGCATTATGTCCTGACGGACAATACATCATGAGGCTCATGCGAACAAGCGGACGCATCTGATTTTCTCTGCCTCTATTGTGATATATGGGCAGCGTTTTTGGTTTTCTGGCAAATCCCCCACTATACAGCTGACCACTTATCTACAGTTGAACCACATTAGTGGGTGAGTTTTACAATTATAGACAATTATGGTTTGAGTATTCAGACGTCTTGAAAGCAATTATCTAGAATCATTCAATTTGGTTTTATTAATTAAGGACGCCCAGGACGGCGTTGTGGCTAGGAGGTTACCAGATGAGAACCCAGTGTCAGGTATGATCATATTTTATTTTTCTAAGCCCCACTCTTAAATTACCTGAACCTCACCGAATCATACGGAGGAAATACTACTTATGGCTTTTCTCATTTAGGTCCATCCTTTAGACCATATGTTACTTTGTGTCCTGATGGACAATACACCATGAGACTAGTGGTAACAAGCGGACGCATTTAATGCTCTATGCCTATACTTTGGTATATGGGCAGTGTTTTTGATCTCCTGGCAAATCCTTTACTATACGGCTGACCAATCTTTCATATTTAAACTACATTAGTGGGTAAGTTTCACCCCTTAGAAATAAGACAATTATTAAGACCTCTTAAAGTCAGTACTCTTGTTCTCTATGTATTAGTTATATTTTCTATATGAACATTCTGTACACACTTTTTGTATACAGATTCTAGGATCCACTATTCTGGTCCCTAGACCTTTGGAGATTCGGTTCCTCTCTCCAAACTATGTTCTAACATATTACCCTCTGTGACCATTCTCCACCTTCAAGGGATTTATTCCTGCTCGTAAGTAAGTTTGACTATGTCTTTTCTACACGAACCTTAATTATTTATATAATTATAGACTTATATGGTTTATTAACCAGATGTCTCAAAAGTAATGGTTTATAGTTATTAATTCAGTTTTATCAATTAATAATAGGTACACGCCTCCATAGCGACCGCCTGGTTCGGTCTATATCTATCCCCTGTTCATTAGGCTAGTAAGTACATCTTGGGTATTTCTCCGATTTCCTCTGCAAAAATGTAAACACTCCTTTTTTTCTAATAAAAAGGTTTCTAAATGTATTATAGCATTGTTTAATGCATGGTGACAAATTAAAAATCTTTTCTGATGTATGTTTTATGTTTAAATATATATTTTTTTAGTTCACATGACACGCTCCTGAAGAAGCGTCAATGGACGCGGAACTTGTCGAGCGAGAGTGAAAATATTACATCTTTTCCTACAACCTCTGCCGCTTCAACCATACCTCAACTTTTTGGAATGTATCAAACTGGTTGTGGATCATCAATATCCCTATATGTTCGTTATTAGAGCTATGGTGTTATATTATAACGGCATTGGTGTATTGTCTCTCCTAGAACATGTGATTAACTTTTAAACGAAAACATTTATATGATAGAGTATTGTACAATAAAATTATATTTTTTATACAAATTGTGTACTGTGCCTAAAAAGTCCAAGTCCCCCTATTTAGCTCTTTTCTATATCTAAACTCCAGGACGCGGCACGCTAGGTATTTTTCGTTGATATCCACAGCTACCACTCTGTGGTTGATACAACAATTTTTTTCTCTCTGTAAAATAGTTGTACCAATCTCTCAATCCCCCGCCTAACCTCGCCCTTCTTTTCTTTCTAGCTACCTCTACTCTGTTTTTCTCTTTCCATTTCTAAGTATTTGTTGTTAAAAGAAAAATGGAAAATAGGGAGGTGCGGCCCACTTGCCGACCGCCTCATGACGATATACGTTGGCAGAATGGCACGGGCAGGCAGAGTAACGTATATATACGTTACTCTCCTACCGCGGGTGGAGGGCACGATCGCGCCCCCGATGCCCGAGGCGGTCAGTATCGTTGCAGGAGCGATCCATCCTGAGGGGGAGGCCACTGATTCATGGCCACCCCCTCACAATCGTTCCTGACGAATGGAATGCTTCCTCTGCAACTGTTATCAGAACTTCAGGGAGGTACACGGCATACAAATCCCCTTTTACATTGCGGGGTAAAAAAAGGCAGTGGCAAATATACAGGTCAATGCAAAACCGAAGAAGGAGCATACCTTCCACCCCCACCACCAGAAACTCTCCCCTTCAATTATAACACATATATACATCACATCTTACCCAACATTAATGCCCAGCAATCTATAAGCTACCAAATCCATCGGTGCCAATCCCGACACATCCAACCATTTTGCCCATAGCTTCTCGAATCCATTTTCTAAAATTATAAACCAAATACAAAACCACCAAAAAAAAAAAAAAAAAAGGGGGCATAAGGGAAAAATGACTAAGAAATGGATAACTAGTTGTTAACTATTTTAGTTGTAATACTTATATCTGATCATCACGAGTTGAGCAAGATCAGACCTTCAGAAGCAAGAAACATATTCCACTCTCTCCATACCTCAGAATACTTTTCTTGTTGGTTTTGTGCTGAAAGTGTGAGATCTTCCATCCTATTTATCTCTTCCACTTAATTGAGCCAACTTCCAACCGTGGGAGGTAGCGTATTTTTCCACCTAAGTGGGATACATGCTTTGGCCGCGTTTACTAGATGTCGTAAGATAGATTTTTTATATTTTTTTGACAGGGATATTCATAACATGTAGTAAAAAAAAAGTCTGGATCCTCCGGTATACTGTAATCCGTGAATCTTTGAATAATGTTTCGTACTTCCCTCCAGTAAGATGTTATTTTTGGACATGACCAAAAAATATGTAACATTGTACCTCCCTCCTCCATGCATCTCCACCAATGTTCCAGGATAAAATTTATGTAACCTCTATGGGGTATAGTACCATCTTGTTAATATTTTATAATTCATCTCCTGGATCTTAGTACAAATAGATGATTTCAGCGAGAGTTCAATCATATTTTGTCTTTGGCTGATTGTAAAGCTACAGTTCATCTCTCTCTCTCTCTCTCATTTCTCTATCCACGATAGATTTGGTTGTTCCAGGGGGGAGATCAGTAGGGTATTCATTTTTGAAAGTGTTTGTGACAAAGTCCCCTCCTTCGAGCAATATTCTTCAAATATGATTGTCATCTAAACCTCTCTTAAGTGTATGAAGAAAATGGTGAAGCATTCCAGAAAGATAAAAAGTGCCCACGGGTTCTATTAGAGCAATTATGGATGGCCAGCCATCCGATACTAAAAAATGCGATGCCTGGAAGCGATTATTTTGTCGCATAGTGGAGAAGTGGTGGTCTCTCAAACCTGGGGGGAATTCTGGGTTCCCAAGAATGGGCATCAGAGGCGAGTCCACTGTCGAGAGAGAGGTTTTAACAATCACTTGTGAACAGATTCGTATTGTAGGACCAAAGGGTGCCTCTTTAGATCGAACAAAAGTTTATCGTAACACCATGGTGCCCCTTTCAATTAAACATCAGTTTGCTCTTGTTCAATCCGAACCCAGAGTTTGTCTATTGAGTGACGATTCCAATCTATTAGTCTCCTCATATGTACAGCCTGATAATATTTAAGTACGCCCGGGAGTGCAATTCCTCCACTAGGTTTAGGTTGAGAAAGTTGGGATCTGTGAGTGCGTAGTTTCTTATGTGCCCATATAAATTTGATAAACATGGAATGAACCTGTTTATATTTATTTCAGACCCTGCTGATCAAGTTACCACCTCAATACTTTAGATACTTGGGTAGGATACTCATCTTTAAGAGATTACATCTAGCAAACAACTAATGCAGTCCCCGATTCCATGTCTCTAATAAAATGCGTGTTCTAGTCAATAGGGGAGGAAAATTAAGTTTGAAAACCCATATTAAATTATAGGGGATATATGTTCCTAGATATTTCAAGGCTGTATCTGTCCACTTAAACCTAAAATTTGTCTGTAGGGTCTGTAGCCTCTCGATAGGGACACCTACCCCCATTGCCTCCGATTTGTTAAAATTGATTTGTAGATTAGACAAATCGACCATAAATTTCAAATTCTCGGATAAGATTCGGCAGTGAAACTAAAGGGTTTGTGAGGGAGAAGAGCAAATCATCAGCAAAAGCTGAGATTTTATGTTGCTCCTCTCTCACTCCAACTCCAGTGATGTCTGGGTTCCGACGGATCCTACACAGAAACGGCTCCAGGGAGAGAACATAAAGTAGAGGGGACAGTGGACACCCTTGCCTTGTCCCATTTGAAATAGGGAAAGGGTCTGCAAGAACTCCGTTAACTTTGACCTGGGCCGTCGGGTATGAATAGATCTTGGATATCCACTGCATCATATGTTCCCCCAGACCTATATAGCGCAAAATCGCCATCAAAAATTTCCAATTAACTAGATCAAATGCCTTTTCTGCATCTGTACTTATAACACATGGGGTACGCGTCTCCCGTGCTATATGGATAAGATTTAGCACTTTAATCGTCTTGTCACAAGCTTCTCTAGATGGAATGAATCCCACCTGGTCCAGGTGTATCATGGACTGTAAATGTTGCACAATTCGGGTGGCAATGATCTTCGAAAATAATTTAAGGTCACAATTCAGAAGTGATATAGGCCTGTAGCTACTGCAGCAGGTGGGATCCTTTCCATCCTTGAGGATTACAGTAACGTGTGCTTTTAAAATATCTCTAGGGAAAGATGTTTCCGAACTTACTTTAAATAGTTCCACCATATGGGGGCCTAAGGTCGAAAGGAATTTCTTGTAATACTGTATCGAAAACCCGTCTGGGCCTGGGGCTTTGCCTAGTTTTTTTTTTTTAACAGAAAGGTTTTTTATTTTAAAAAAGAAAAGAAACAAAACAATATGTACAAAAATTGCAGTGATCATACATAGTCTTCAGAAGTAATACATTAAAAGTTAGTCGTCGAAGCAGTTGTGCGTACAGATAGGGAGACCCTTAATCATTACAGAGCAAACATGAATCAACATCATCAATAAACAGTCAGATTAGTTGAACCCACCCCTACCCCCCAACTGAAGAGAAATAGGATCAAAAAGAACCCGCCCAGCTTCAGGGGATGGGAAGGAAAAAAAAAATTAAATAAATAAAAACCGGGGGGTTATCATACTGCACTGGGACGGGAGGCCCTGACCAGGGCATGAAACAGGGTATTGCAGATGGGGGGGGGGGGGGGAGTCATCAAACGATGGTTGCATGACCGGGGTATTACAACGCAGCTCTAAAGAAGGCTCCAATATGTCCCCACCAGGCAAACAGATACAGCGTTCATAGAGTGTCTCGCGATCAAATCTAGTCCATGGCCTGTTGCTCAGCGCTCTCCCATGCCGCCCAGATCCTGTCAAATTTTTTGGGGCAGTTTCGCCCCAAATAGGTAAGCTTGTAAAGGGGGAGGGCAGCGTTAATCAAGGCTCTCCACTGTGGTATGGATGGGGGGGAGGGCTCCCTCCACGTAGCAGAATGGCCTTCCTGGCATAGAAGGCCGCGTAAAAAAATATTTTTTTTGATTGGGGGCCCTCCAGCGTATCAACTATGCCGAGCAGCAGTGGGATTGGGTCGCAGGGTAAAGTGAGGTTGCTCACAGAGCAGATAATGTGAACCACCCCCCTCCAAAAATGCTGTATCAGCGGACAGGACCACACAACATGAAAGAAGGAGCCCTCCCCCGCACCACACCGACGACAACTGGGATTCTGCTGTGGATATATTTTAGCTAGGCGTTCGGGGGAGAAGTACTCCCTGTGGAGAAACTTTACCTGGATGAATCCATCTCTGGCAGAGACCACAAGGGTGAGGCATTGCTGAATGCCCTCCTCCCAATCGCCATCGGCCAGAGCGGGGATATCTGCCTGCCATACTGAGAACAGCTGGGAGACCTTAGAGGTGTCCAAACCTATAAGTAGGGAGTACAAGGCGGACAATGGTTTGGTGTCCCCTGTCATCTCCAGCAATCGCTCAACACCCGTCGTTTCCAGTACCAGTGGCCCAGAGAACTGGGATCGGAAAGCGTGCCGGAGCTGAAGGTACCTAAAAAACATATGGTTAGGGAGCCCCTTTAATTGTTTCAGCTCATTAAAAGCTATAAGGCCCCCCGAGGAAACTATATCCGCCAAGGTCTTAATTTCAAACCGTGCCCACAACGCGGGATCCGGGATAGAGCGGAAGTGTGCCAATCGTGGGTTCCCCCACAACGGGGTGCGGGGAGACCAGCCATCAGGTGATTGGACCCTAGATCGGACAGCCTCCCAGACCCTAAGCGTAGTCCGCATTGACGGGGTAATATTGGGGTTAGATCGGGAACCCCGATGTATGAGATTGCGCAGCTCAGAATAGGATCCAAGCAGCGCAGCCTCCAGAGTAGACGCCGGATCCTCTGACAGCCACCACCGAAGTGTGACAAGGACCGCAGCCCAGTAGTATTTCTGAAAACATGGGAGAGCCAGACTCCCCAGGGTAATAGGCAGTTGTAAAGTGGATTTGGCAATTCTCGGGATGCCACCATTCCAGATAAATGAGGTAATCACACTATCAAGCTTCATAAAAAAGGCATTCGGGATATGAACGGGAGTCTGTCGGAAGATGTACAAGAATTTGGGGAGGACAGTCATTTTGATAAGATTAATCCGGCCGACCGGGGTGAGGGGCAGTGTCTTCCAAGCAGTGCATCTCTGAGTCAGGAGGGACAGTACCGGTGTTAAGTTAAGAGGGATGAATTGTGTCAGGTCCCTGTGGATCACCACGCCGAGATACTTAAACTGTGAAACCCGTTGCAAAGGGGTGTTCGCCGGGATAGAGGCCCCCGAGGGGTGCAGCGCGAAGATGACAGATTTTTCCCAGTTAATACAAACCCCGGAAAATTTACCGAACGTGTCAATAAGTGCTAGAGCCGCCCCAAGAGAGTCAGATTCATTCCGTAGATACAGCAGGGTGTCATCTGCGTAGAGGGATATTTTTTCCTGTACCGTACCCAGAGGGATACCCCGAACCTCTGGAGAGGAGCGTAGGAGAATCGCCATTGGTTCAATGGCCAGCGCGAAGAGGGCCGGGGAGAGTGGGCAACCCTGCCTAGTACCCCTAGATAGCTGAAAGGGTGGGGATAGGACCGACCCCGTGCGGACTCTAGCTGTAGGGGATTTGTAAAGTGATTGCACCCAAGAAACAAATCTCGGCCCAAAACCAAATCGACGCAGGACCTCCCATAGGTAATTCCATTCCACTGAATCGAATGCCTTCTCTGCATCCAGGGAGGCCACTGCATCATATTCGTCAAGGGAATCTCTGGCGCCCAAAACCGTATAGAGCCTACGGAGATTTATATCTGTGCCCTTGCCAGGCATAAAACCGGTCTGATCCTCATGAATCAATGTGAGGATAACTGCGTTAAGTCTCCGAGCCAAGACCTTAGTAAGGACCTTAGCGTCCGCATTGAGGAGGGAAATGGGGCGGCATGAGGAGCAAAGTGAAGGATCCTTACCCAGCTTGGGAATGACCACTATTACCGCTTCGGCCATGGAGGGGGGGGGTGCGTCACACTGTAGGGAAGCAACAATCACCCCATGTAGTTTAGGCGACAGCTGCTCCCCATATTGTTTATAGAACTCCGGGGGAAGACCATCCACACCCGGAGTTTTCCCAGCCTGCTGAACCTCCTCCAAAGTAATTCCACTATCCAAATATGCCCGGTCCTCTTCGCTAAGGGTAGGAAAGGTGAGCTGCCCGAGGAAGGAGTCCAACTCCTCCGCCGAATAGGCCACCCTAGAGGAATATAGTGTCTCATAGTACGAGGCAAAGCATGAATTAATGGCCGTCGGGTCCCTCTCCACCGTCCCCATGGCGCTATGAATACGGGCAATAGTGGAGACAGGTTGGTGCTCCTTGGCAAGCCAAGCCAATAGGCGGCCCGTCTTCTCCCCCTGCTCAAAGATGCGCTGCGTTTGGGCCAGCTGCTGCTTGTTTACCTTAGCCACTCGGAGAAGCATGACCTCACGATATGCTGTCTGCATATCCAAGTAAGTGATCGGGTTATGGGTAAGCACGTATTGGGATTCCAGGGCTTGTGCCTTAGCCTCAGCCTCTTCAAGACAGATCCTGTCATCATATCTAATGCGAGAAATGGACGAATTGTAACAACCCCGAATGTACGCCTTAAAGGCGTCCCACCTATTGCACAGAGGCGTAGACCCCGCATTAGTCACCCAGAAGTCAGCAATACATTTGGAGATCTCAAATTCAATCCTCTCGTCAGAGATCCAGTAGCGGGAAAGCCGCCAGAGTCTCTCCGACGGGGGTGTCCGAGTCTGCAAATTGATAAGTACAGGAGCATGATCCGAGATACCCCTGGGTAGCATGCCCACCACTTGGACCCGGGGGAGCAACCCCCCGCTGACATACACTAGGTCAATCCTGGACATGGTGCGGTGTGAAAGGAATACGCCCTATCCGCTGGAAACTTCCAGCGCCAGACATCAGTGAGACCATACAGTGAAGCCCATCTCTGTAGGGGGGAATCGCTGCAGGCATCCGGGGTAAGCCTGTCCATAGATGGATTCGGGACCATATTGAAGTCTCCAGCAATAACAAGGTTATCCGTGGGGTACCTAGCGAGGATGGGAACCAAGGACCTCAGAAGGGACACCGTAGCTGGTGGCGGCATGTAGAGGCCCAGGATCAGCATTTCCACCGTATCAACAACGGCATGTAGTAACACGAACCTGCCGCCTGGGTCAGTTTTTACATCTAGGAGGGTATAGGCCAGGGATTTATGGACGAGCACACTAACCCCTCTGGCGTAACCTGAATACGTGGCATGGTAGTAATGACCCACCCAGGGTTTTTTAAGGCTAAGAACCTTTCGCCCCACCAGATGTGTCTCCTGGAGGATACAAATATGTGGCGAGTATTTCTTAATGTAGGCCAGAACCAGGGCTCTCTTGATCCTATCGTTAAGGCCACGGACATTCCACGAGAGTATTTTAACCATAGCCATGACCTTGGGGACGCAAAATAACTAGCAGGAGGAACCTAATGGAGCTAACCGAGAATAGGTTACCCGTTGTGCATAGTAGAGCAACAACTACTAAGACATTGGTCGCCCGGCTCACAATTCCATCATGAGCCAAAGCAGGCGGCCAAGGTATATCACTGCAAACAATTACATGAGTTCCACAATAATAAGAAAATAAAAAGTACATAGAAACCAAACTCAACACATAAACCCAACTCCCCCCACCCCGCACGTCCGCTGAAAAAAGTGCATACATCCCAAACTGTACCCATTAAACCGTAGGAGGGCCTCCTATGGGGACAACTGGAAAGGCAACCGACCCTACAACCCAGAAGTAGAAAACAAACTCCTGTTGTTCCAGTACATCCCAGGGAGACACCCGCCCTCAGACCCAAACCTGTATATAAAAAGAACAGGATGCTAGGGGATCCATATAAAATACCAGCAAAAGAAAATAGAAAAAGAAAAAAAAAAAACCAACCCACACCTAGACGCAGCTAGGGGCACATACTTGAACGTTACAAACCGTTAAAACAGGAAAAAAAAATAAAAAATTATTAGAAACCCCCAGGGGGGGGGGGGGGGGGGTTCTGCTTTGGTGAAGGAAGAGAGGAGGAACCATACACACTGCTCCTCGAGCTTCCACAGTCCGGGCAGCAGTCAGTGCACCCCACACCGGCAGGGATTCCCAGAGCAGTGCCAGGAAACTTTCCAATGCAAATAGACAGGAGTGACAGGCGGGAAAGCAAAAACCAAAGGGGGGGGGGTGAGGGAATCGTCCAGCACCGACATCAGAGAGGAAAAAATGAGAACGAGAGAGGAAGGGGGGGGGGTACAGGGAGCAACGTCCAGGCGCATGTATCATATTCAGGGGAAGGTATTCATACAGTTACCGAGGCAGAGTATCCATCCATTGAGAAACCTCCTCAGGCGAGGTGAAGTAGCGGGTGGTCTCCCCGTCAATGACTCTCAGCCGAGCCGGAAACAGCATGCTGTACTTTAGGCCCCTGGCGCGGAGCTGGGCCTTGACCTGATCAAATGTCCGACGGAGCCGCTGGGTATCCACAGAGTAATCCGGGAACAGCATAAGTCTTGCATTTTCAAACCGCAGCTCCTCAACTTTGCGAGCCTCCCTGAGCACCGTATCCCGGTCTCTGAAGTTAAGCAGCCTGAATATGAATGTGCGCGGGGGGGCCCCTAGCTTGCTGCGGCCAGGCGGCATCCTATGAGCCCTTTCCACCACAAAGTGCGGCGAGAACTGGGCCCGCGGTAGCAGGGTATGGAGCAAAGCTTCCGCAAAGGCTGTGGGATCCTGACCCTCGGCGCCCTCCGGGAGGCCCACCACCCGCAGGTTGTTCCTACGGCTGCGGTTCTCGCTGTCCTCTGCCTGCGATTCAAGGGTCTTGACTCTCACCTGGAGGGTATGGATCGATGCACGGTGGTCCCGGATGGAGTCCTCAGCATCGCCTACATGCCGCTCCGTCTCCCCCAGGCGCTCCCGGAATTTGTCCATATCCCTCCGCATCAGGCCGAAATCCAACTGCAGGGTGTCGATCTTACCCATCAGGGTAGCCTGACACCCAGTAATGGCTTGCATGAGGGCCTGGAAACGATCCTCCTCCGTCGTTCCCTTCGGAGCGGACGCCATTGGCGGGTCCACGTGTGTGCGGCCTACAGAGCCCTGCTGTTTCTGCTGAGTGGAGGCTTTAGGGGTAGATCCGCCTTTCCGTCCGGAGCCGGATTTGCCTCTTCGCATGCCCGAGGGTCATAAGGTAACGACAGGGTGAGAAGGTAAGTATAGATCCCCTAATATATCGGGTAAAGTGGGTCAAAGAGAGCGGAGCTCCACTCAGGCATGTCTGCTCAGGTCGCCAGCCTGACCACGCCCCCGGCTTTGCCTAGTTTAGAGGTCCTGATTGCATTCTGAAGTTCGTCTAAAGTTATTGGCGCCTTTAGATTTTCTCTAACCACTGGGGTCAACTGGGGGAGTTGAGAGGAAGCAATGTAGTTTTCTATTTGTATCTGGAAGATTGTTCTGGGAGGTTATATAATGAGGAATAGAAATCTCTAAAACCCTGTGTAATTTATTTGAGTAATCCCACTTTTTGACCTTGAGGTGTTATGATTTGGGGGATATATGAAGCTAATTTTTGTTTGTTCTTTGATTGAACGTGCTAGCATTCTCCCACATTTATCTCCCGACTCATATACAAATCTACGACATCAAGCTTTGGCTTGATATCTTAATAGATCTGTAACCTGTTTACAGAGGGAAAAAAGTTTTTGTTTGAGCGTGGGATTCATTATATGTTTATGTTGGACTTCTGCTTTATGGATTTCCTGAAGAAGAGCTGTAAGTTTTTCCATCCGCTGACGTTTAAGCCTTGCTCCATGTTTAATTAGAACGCCTCTTATAACTGTCTTATGAGCTTCCCATAGGATCCATGTATCGCACTCAGCTTGTTTGTAGATGTGAAAGTACTGATCTATCTCACGCTGTACATCCTCCGCTATCTCGGGGGTATGCAGGAGGCTTTCATTTAATCTCCAGAATCTAGTCCTGGAGCTTGGGCGGTCTGAGAGTCGATATGTCAACTCAATCGGTGCGTGGTCTGACCATGTAATTATGCCGATTGTTGTGCTTTGAACTGCCTGTAAATGTGTATGTGGAATCAAAAAATAGTCTATGCGTGAAGAGAGTTTATGAGAGGAGTAGAACGTGTAGTCTCTAACTCCTGGATGTTGTAAGCGCCAGACATCGATCAGTTGAGCCTTATAGATAGTCTAACACTTGTTTAAAGTCGCCCCCAAGAATCAACTGGCCTTCAAGAAATTCTATAAGGCGGTTCATTGTTCGACTGAGAAAAGAGTCTTGGTGGTCATTTGGAGCATATATAGAGGCAAATGTAATTTTTACTTCTATGAGGCCTTTAATAAACAAGAAACGACCTTCTGGCTCTATCAGCATGTCCTGATTTAGCCATGGAAGTCGACTGGATAGTAATATGGACACACCCTTAGTTTTAGCCAAGTTTTTCATAGAGTGGTACGCAAATGAATAGTGTCTGTTCTTTAAGATAGGAAGTTTATTGCTTCTGAAGTGTGTCTCCTGGATAAACGCTACATCTATATGTGAGCGTCTCAGTTCGTTCAAAAGTATTGTCTCTTTTCCGGGATGTTTAGTCCATCTCAGGGTAGGGATCGAGGCTTGGGAAGGGAAAGGAGGAAAGGGACAGCAAAAAGCAAAAAAAAAAAAAGGGGGAGGGGGGACCCCAAAATCTATAGAGCTTTCTGGGGTGGGCTTTTCAGCGCCCGCCCTAGAGACCACTTAGCAATTTGCTTTTATGCACTCGGCTCCTTTGAGCTATTTGAGCGCTGTCCTATTGGGGGGAAGTAGTTGAATACCGCCGTGGCATGTGGACCTCCAGTATCCTCCGCTGGCCTCGCTATATATAAAAAAAATATTAAAAAAAGAGAAAACAAATAATTGGAAAGAAAACTATGCAATAGTTGTAGCTTTTAACCCATTGCCCTATCCTGTTCTGCTTCGTCTTCTCTGGGGATCTTTAGCAGGTTTCAAACATAGTATAATTAACCAGTTTTCCACGCCCGGAATGTAAACTTCCGATAGAGCCGTCACGCTCCTTTCCGCCCACCACAGGATGTGAGCGGCAGCCGAGCTTCTTGTTCCTCCTTGATGGTTGATGAACGCCACTGCCGTGGCGTTGTCTGACTGGATTCTGACTAGGCACCCTCTTAGCCTCATGTGACCACTTGGAGAGGCACAGCCTGATCGCCCGGAGTTCCAAGACATTGATTGGCAGTCGGGATTCGTTCAGAGTCCAGCGGCCCTGGAGATCTGTTCCATTTGGAGAGAATCTCCTTCTGCAAGACTCGAGTGTGGAATTGGGCATACGGTGCTGCTTCGAAGGAGGCTACCATGAGGCCCAGGACTCGCATGCAAAAAACGGAGTGATGACCAATTGCGGGATGTCAACAACTTCACCGCTGTCTGGAGTGTCTAACTTTTCCAAAGGAAGAAAGACTCTGGCCTCCGAGGAGTCCAGAAACAACCCCAGATACTCTAGGCGCTGGGTCGGTACTAACACCGACTTCTGGAGGTTCAGTATCCAACCAAACTCCCGGAGGGTCTGACTGGCTATAGACCCGTCGTCCTCCAATTCTGAGCTTGAAGTAGCTCTCAGAAAAAGATCATCCAAGTAGCCCACGATAGCAATGCCGCGCTCGCTGTCTCAGCAAAGCTAGAATCGGGGCGAGCACCTTGGTGAAAGCATAGTGCCGACCCTAGGCCAAAGGGAAGAGCCACAAATTGATAGTGGTCTTCGCCGATTGCAAAGCACAGGAACCTCTGATGCCTGACGCAGATGGGGACAAGTATGCGTCCCTGCTATCCAAGGACGCCAGGAAGTCCCCCGGATGGAGCGCAGCAACCACCGAACGAATTGATTCCTTCCGGAACTTTTGAACCTTTACAAAAGCATTGAGGGACCTGAGGTCCAAGATTAGACGGACTCCGTCCTTCTTTTGGACCACAAACAGATTTGAGTAGAATCCCTGAAATCTGTCCTGCGGTGGTACGGGTATAATCACCCCGCACCTTAACAAGTCTTGCACTGCCCCTTGCAGGGCAGTCCGACGAGCCGGAAGGACAGGAAGATTTGAGGGAAAGAATCTGTTTGGTGGACAAGAAAGAAACTATCTTGTACTCCGAAGTGACCACCTCGCAGACCCACTGGTCGGAGAGAGCAGGGAGGTCCACCGAGCTGCAAACCCGCGAAGCCGTCCCCCCACCCATGAGTCGGGCGGGGGCAAAACTTCATGCGGTAGCAAGGCTTGTTGGGCTTGCGCACCCAGGGACGCTTCTTTCCACCATCTGGACCTTTGTCCGTTTGGGAGGGTCTGCCAGCAGGTCCTGACTGACGAAAATACCGCTTCTGTGTGGGGAAAGGAGGGCCCCCGGCTTACGGCGCGGCTCCTTCCCTTTAGTGGACTGAGGAAGAAGTGTGCTCGTACCTCCAGTGACATCCTTAATAATGACCTCTGCGGCCGTTCCTATTCCTCATCTATGAACTTGTCAAAGAAATCAACATAAGGGAAAACCTTAGCAGAGCGGGTCGGTTTGTGCGACCCAAAAGGGACAGACCCTGCAGTGGAAGTCCCAGCTGTATCTTCCAGCTTGAGTGTCCCTCACAGCATTGATAAGTGCACTCACAAGTGCCCTGTCTTGAGCTGACCCAGACGAGGGGGTCCTCCTTACTGGGAAGGTCCTGGTCCGCCTCTGCTGACACACCAGAACCGGGAGCCTCAGCCAGGCCCGAGTCTGAGTCAGAACATTCCGCATGCGATGGTGGCGGGAGGGGGTGCTTAGTACCCCCCTTACTTCCGCACGCTGCTTCCACCCAGGCAACAAATGACTCCAGGACTGCCGACAAATCGTCCATGGGAACCGCAGGTGCAGGGGCACCGATTGCTGCCTCTGGAATGTTTGGGGAAAAAACACCAGCTTCTGACTCCATATTGCCCGCTGACAGCCCTTAGGCACTTAGTCAAGATATCTGACACAAAATTTGTCCACTCTCCATGCTGCAGGCCGAAGAGTGATTGAGGGCTCATCGCCCTTCAGAGGCCTTTTTGTACACACATCACTGGGGTTTTTGAACCCAACTTATTGGGTACGTTCAGTTAATTTATTTTTCTTTTGTTAGCACTTACACTCTCAATACCCAACATCCACTGTGAGGCACCACCAGTGTCTATTCCTCTCTAATAATTAGTTGCCACCACTTTGGTAATTACTCAGTCATACAACACTGTACCCATATGAATTTTTTGTGCTTTTTTTCACACAAATAGAGCTTTCTTTTGGTGGAATTTAATCACCGTTGGGTTTTTTATTTTTTGCGCTATAAGAGAAAAAAAGACAGAAAATTCAGTAAAAAAAAGAATTTTTCTTCGTTTGTTATAAAATGTAGCAAATTTGTAATTTTTCTTCATAAATTTTGGCCAAAATTTATACTGCTACATATCTTTGGTAAAAATAATACAAATTGGTGTATATTTGGTCTTTGTGAAAGTTATAGAGTCCACAAGCTATGGTGCCAATATCTGATGTATTGGCGCCCTATCTCATTTCTTGATACCCTAACATGCCAGAAAAGTACAAATACCCCCCCCCCCAAATGACCCCTTTTTGGTATTTAGAAAGAGGCATTGTGAGTTTTTTGAAGTTGTAATTTTTCCCCACAATTCTTTGCAAAATGAAAATTTTTTTTCTTTTATTTTTCTTTCAAAAAATTGTCATATTAGCAGGTTATTTCTCACACACAGCATATGCATGCCACAAATTGCACCCCAAAACACATTCTGCTATTACTCCCAAGTATGGTGATAACACATGTGTGATACTTGGCATGGCCACATACAGAGGCCCAACATGCAGGGAGCACCTTCAGGTGTTCTGGAGCACCCAGGCCAATTCTGACATCTCTCCTACATGTAAACATCATCACTTGTTTGCTAGAAAATTACATAGAACCCCAAAACATTATATATATATGTTTTTTTAGCAAAGACCTTAGAGAATACAATGGCGGTCATTGCAACTTTTTATCTTGTATGGTATTTGCGCAGCAATTGTTCTAACGCGTTTTTTTTTACGGAAAAAAACAGTTTTGTGCTTAAAAAACAAAACAAAACAAAAAAACAGTAAAGTTAGCCCAATTTTTTTGCATAATGTGAAAGATGAAGTTACGCCGAGGAAATAGATACCCAACATGTCACCCTTCAAAATTGCACATGCTCGTGGAATGGTGCCAAACTTCGCTACTTAAAAATACTCATAGGCGACGCGTTGAATATTTTTACTGGTTACATGTTTTGAGTTACAGAGGAGGTCTAGGGCCAAAATGATTGCTCTCACTCTAACGTTCGCAGAGATATCTCACATTTGTGGTTTGAACACCGTTTTCATATGTGGGCGGGACTTGCGTATGCGTTCCCTTCTGGATGCGAGCTCACGGGGACAGGGGCGCTTTAAAAAAAATATATATATTGTTCATTTTACTTTATTTTAGTTTGACACGTTTTTCCGCGAAAATTATTTTTTTGATCACTTTTATTCCTATTACAAGGAATGTAAACATCCCTTGTAATAGGAATATGGCATGACAGGTGCTCTTTACAGTGAGATATGGGGTCAATAAGACCCCACATTTCACCTCTAGGCTGGGAAGCCTGAAATAAAAATAAAAAAATAAATAAAAAAAAACAATCCTGGCTTTGATCGTAGCGGTGAGTCGGTAGAAGCACCGGAGGGCGGCGGGAGGGAGGGGACGCCCCCTCTCGCCTCCTGTAAGAATGATCAAGCGGCGGAACAGTCGCTATGATTGCTCTTATGGTGTAGGGAATCGCCGGCTGAAAAAGCTGATATCTGAATGATGCCTGTAGCTGCAGGCATCATTCAGATATCCCCGCACAAAATCAAGTACGTCATATGACGGCGGGCAGGGAGTGGTTATTGCAGGGTATTGCGGAGTATTGCAGGGTATTGCGGAGTATGGTCAGGGTATTGCAGAGTATGGTCAGGGTATTGCAGAGTATGGTCAGGGTATTGCAGAGTATGGTCAGGGTATTGCAGAGTATGGTCAGGGTATTGCAGAGTATGGTCAGGGTATTGCAGAGTATGGTCAGGGTATTGCAGAGTATGGTCAGGGTATTGCAGAGTATGGTCAGGGTATTGCAGAGTATGGTCAGGGTATTGCAGAGTATGGTCAGGGTATTGCAGAGTATGGTCAGGGTATTGCAGAGTATGGTCAGGGTATTGCAGAGTATGGTCAGGGTATTGCAGAGTATGGTCAGGGTATTGCAGAGTATGGTCAGGGTATTGCAGAGTATGGTCAGGGTATTGCAGAGTATGGTCCGGGTATTGCAGAGTATGGTCCGGGTATTGCAGAGTATGGTCCGGGTATTGCAGAGTATGGTCCGGGTATTGCAGAGTATGGTCCGGGTATTGCACAGTATGGTCAGGGTATTGCACAGTATGGTCAGGGTATTGCACAGTATGGGCAGAGTATTGGCAGGGTATTGCACATTATAGGCAGGGATGGCTGAGCATGGGTGGATGGATGGCTGGATCTGTGACTGCAATTGTCACAGATCCAGCCATAGTGCTGCTGCCACCCGCCCTCCCCCCTCCCCTCTTGCACTGTACCGATCGGTATAGAGAGGGGAGAGTGAGGAACCGGCGTCATCACATGACGCCGGTCTGTTTACAAGTGATCGCTCCGTCATTTGACCCACATCTCTCCTGCTATCAGCGGCGATTTACCGTGATCCGAGATGCGCCTGGGTCCTCTGGACCCGGCGGTCACGGAGAATCCTGTGTGCGCGCCCCAGGGGGTGCGCGATTCTGGGAGGACGTTGTATAACGTCCTCCCAGAGTTAAAGAACCACCCTGTCGCTGTTATTCGGATATGGTTAAGTGGTTAATGGTGCTTAAAGCAAGCTTTTGGATCACACCACGCTGTAAGAACAGCAGGATCCTGGGAACGGAATACGTCCGTGGACGCCAATCCAGCTCCTCGCACATAGCGATGTAGGCCCTCCAGGTACGGTGGTATATCTTCCTGGAGGAAGATTTCCGTGCCCTCAACATGGTCGAAATAACCGAATCCGAGAGACCCAGGTCTGTCAGCACCTGACTTTCAACAGCCATGCCGTTAAAGCCAGCGACTGTAAAGCAAGATGAAGAATGGGACCTTGAGACAGAAGGTCCTCCCGCACAGGTAGTCACCATGGAACGTCCGCCACTAGCCGCACAAGATAGGCGTACCAAGGACGCAGAGGCCAATCTGGCGCAATGAGGATCACCGGAATCCCCTCGGCCTCCACCCTGCGAAGAAGCAACTTCAGTGGAGGATAGGCATAAATCAGCCGATACCGACCCCACGGAGCCACCAACGCGTCTGCCCAGCGATCCCTGGACCTGGCCATGAATCTCGACACCTTGCGATTGATTCGAGAGGCCAATAGGTCCACATCCGGCGTGCCCCACCTCCGGCAAAGGAGGTGAAACACCTCCGGATGCAAGGACCATTCCCCCTGGTCCAATATCTGGCAGCTCAGATAGTCCGTCTGCCAGTTGTCTACGCCTGGAATGTAAACAGCCAACAGAGCCGGCACGCTTCTTTCCACCCATCTTAGGATGTGAGCGACCTCGGACGCCGCAGCTGAGCTCCGAGTTCCCCCCTGATGGTTGACATAAGCCACCGCCGTGGCGTTGTCCGACTGGATTCTGACTGAGCGTCCCTGCAGTCTCCTTGACCACGAGGAGAGGCACAGTCTGATTGCCCGGATTTCCAGGACATTGATCGGTAGACGGGATTCGTCTGGAGTCCAGAGCCCTTGGGCTGACAGAACTCCCCAGACTCCGCCCCAGCCCGAAAGACTGGCGTCCGTCGTGATCAAAGTGGCATCGCACACATACACCAGGCCCTGTACCATTTGGTCGGCCAGTGCAATGCAATTTGGAGGAAGATTATGCTCCTGCACAGTCTGGTGCAGAATCTTCGCCCATGCCGTGAGTGTCTGAGACACCATGGTCGCCGCTACAATAGGACGCATCGCTGATCCCAGCATGGTGAACATGGCCCTGCTCACCACTTCCGACCTCCTATCAGTAGGGTCCTAAAAGGCAGGAGTCCCTTCAACTGGGAGGGTCGTGGCTTTATTCAGCCAAGCGACCGGGTGTCGACAACCAGAGGAGAGGCCCATTTTTTTAACCAGGTTCTCCTCAAAGGGGTACCTAACCACCAAACGCCGCAAGACCGCAAAGGTCTTCTGCGGTTTTTCCCATACCTGGGTCTATGAATTTGTCAAAGAAGGGTGTATAGGGAAAAACTTTCTTTGAAGGATGCGCTTTAAATGAACCAAAGGAGACTGCCTCCACCAGAGATTTTTCAGCCACAGCATCCAGCTTGAGAGTGTCCCTCACAGCATCAATGAGTTCACTAACAAGCGTCCTGTCATGCACTGACCCAGATAAGGAGCGTTCCTCACAAGGAATGCCAAGGTCAAACATATCCAAAAATTCAGAGCTAGGGTCCTGTGCCGCAGCAAGGCCCATCTCTGAATCAGAGCACTCCCCTGGAGATGGTGTGGGGAGAGGGCGCTTTTTAGGCCCCTTGCACTCGCACGCCGCTTCCATCCTGGCCACAAATGATTCCAGGACTGCCGACAACTGGTCCATAGGAACCGCAGGTGCTGGAGCACTGCCTGTTGCCTCTGACATGAAGGGGGAAGCAGGTGAAACTGACTCCATAATAACCAGCACCCTCTGAGACTTTGTCAAAGAAAGAAAAAAGTCCACCCTCTGGCTGCGCTGACTATGGGGGGTTACCCAGGGGACTCACCAACCCAAAGAGGACCGCTCAGCTCCGCTGCCTGTGCACTGCTCCTAGAGTGAGAGAACCGCGAGGCAACTGTGAGGAGATTCGCGCCGTCCCAGTCAGCAGTAGAGGCCAAACTAGCAGCAAAAAAGCGCGCGGCTACAACAAAATGGCCTCCGCTATTATAAGAGCGCCATAGGGCGGCCACGGCAAAATGGCCGCCAATGCGGTTTACAATAGTAATAGAAACACACAGTAAACATGGAGCCCAGCGGCGCCGAAAAAACAAACAAACAACAAGGCCCAGGCTGACCCAGAAGCATCCCCACACATAAAACAGACCCCACATGGACCCCACCCGGGGCAGAGCGACCCCCAGTCAGCGCATAGCCAGAGAAGGGGACAGAGTAGCAAAAAAACAAGGGGGGGGGACAGGGAAACCCCCCTACCATAGGAACACACAGCATGTACTCACCTGCTGAGGCAGAGGGAACAGTACTTACCCATCCAGCGAGGACCCACTAGTGTGTTCCTGACAGACCTATCACAGTGCAGTACTGAGTAGCTGTCGGCCCGGTCCACCGTGAAAGATACAGCAAAACTGTTCAGACATACGTGGACCCTAGAGCAAAAAGCTCACCGGCCACCCCAGAAGTCGCGGGGTATGTAGTGGACTGATCTCACGCAGAGCGAGGATCAGCACGCTCGATGGTCGGACTGGGAAGACTACGAGGATAGCGAACTACCCAACCTGTTGCCCAGCCGACTGTTGATAGAAGATCTCAAAAATAAAATAAAAATTTTAAAAGAATAAAATATTTCTTCAAGAGACTGGCTCTGAAGAGAGCCACGTCCTCTCCTCTGCTAGGCAGAAAAAAAACGGAGGCTGCTGGCTGCAGGTAGGAGGGTTATGTCCGGAGGGACCGCCCCCTGGGCGGGGCTGTACAGCTCTGGTAAATGAATGTATGTTAAAACATCTAACATTCTGCCTAGTCTTCTCCTATGAGCAGGAACATAACCCACTCCTTTATTCTTGACAGTAGGGACGTCCCCAAGCAGTGTCAAAAAACGAGGGGTGGGAACAGCAATCAAAACAAACTTCACCCCAAAACAACCAGAGCTCCTCAACGGAGGAGTTGCAACCTTAAACAGCCGCCTGCAAAATTTTGCTGCCGAAGCAAGCATCCGCAGATGCATGCACGTCAATCTTGTAAAACTTAGTGAAAGTGTGAACGGACGACCAGGTCGCCTCCTTACACACCTGTGAGACAAACGGTTGATGTCGGAAAGCCCAGGAGGCACCTATTGCCCTGGTTGAACGCGCCGTGACAGGAAAGGGAGGCGCCCACCCTTTTAGGGCATAAGCCTGAATCACGATCTGTCTGATCCACCGAGAAATGGTGGCCGACGAGACCGCCAGGCCCTTCTTAGGACTAACCACTGACACAGTGAGTCTGACCTCCGAAACTGAGCCGTAGCAGACAGATACACTCGCAGAGCTCGGACCAAGTCCAAGGAATGCCACGCAACCTCTTTGGGATGCGACGGCTGAGGACAAAAGGATGGAAGCACAATGTCCTCATTTAGATGAAAAGCCGAAACAACGGCTGCGGGCATAGCACCGCTTTATCCTTGTGGAGGATCAAGTAGGGAGACTTGCAGGCCAAGGCTGCCAATTCAGAAACCCTCCTGACCGATGTAAAGGCAACTTTCTGAGAGAGTGTCAAAAGGGGAATCTCTCTTATGTTCTCAAACTGAGGTTTCTGAAGCACCGAGAGCACCAGAATAAAATCCCATGGAGGCAGTGGTGGTTGAATCGGAGGAGCCACATGTCGAACCCCTGCACAAACGTACTCACCAGTGAATGAGCCGCCAAGGGTCGTTGAAACAAAACAGCCAAGGCTGAAATCTGTCCCTTAATGGTGCTTAGGGCAAGTTTTTGATCCACTCCACGCTGTAAAAACAGCAGGATTCTGGAAACCGAATAAATCCGTGGACGCCACTTCATCTCCTCACACAGAGATGTAGGCCTTCCACATGCGATGATAGATCTTCCGAGAAGAAGGTGAAATTACTTAATCCGACAGGCCTCGGTCCCTTAGTACCTGACTTTCAACAGCCATGTCGTTAAAGCCAGCGACTGTAAAGCGGGATGAAGTATAGGACCTTGCGACAGAAGGTCCTCTTGCATCGGCAATCGCCAAGGAACATCCGCTACCAGGCGTACTAGGTCGGCGTACCAAGGACGCCGAACCCATTCTGGGGCAATTAGAATCACAGGAATCCCCTCGGTCTCCATTCTGCGAAGCAAACGAGGAAGAAGCTTTAGCGGGGGGAAGGCATAAATTAGCCGATACTGTCCCCACGGAGCCACCAACGCGTCTGTCGCGTCCGCCCAGGGATCTTTGGACCTGGCCACAAACCTCAATACCTTCCGATTGAGTCAAGAAGTCAGGAGATCCATGTCTGGCGAACCCCATCTCAGGCAAAGAAGTCGAAACACATCCGGGTGTAGCGACCATTCTTCGTGATCCAGCATCTGGCGACTTAGGTAGTCCGCTTGCCAGTTTTCTACACCCGGAATGTACACGGCCGATAGAGCCGGCACGCTCCGCTCTGCCCACCTCAGGATGTGAGCGACCTCCAATGCTGCAGCCGAGCTTCTTGTTCCTCCTTGATGGTTGACATACGCCACCGCCGTGGCGTTGTCTGACTGGACGTCCCTGCAGCCTCTGTGACAATGTGGAGAGGTACTGACTGATCGCCCGAAGTCCCAGCACATTGATCGGCAGGCGGGATTCTTCCTGCGTCCAGCCACCCTTTATCGACTGTACGCCCCAAACTCCCCCCCAACCGGTCAGGCTGGTGTCCGTCGTGATCACCGTCCAGTGAAAAGGAAGGAACGACTTCCCGGACTGAAGGGCTGGAGATCTCAGCCACCATACAAGGGAAGCCCTGGCTATCTGGCTCATCCGGATTTGACAATCCAGGGACAACGGAGATTTGTCCCATTTGGACAGGATCTCATTCTGCAAAATTCGAGTGTGGAAGAGAGCATATGGTACCGCCTCGAAGGTGGCTACCATGAGACCCAGGACACGCATGCAAAAGCGCAGCGTCGACCACCTGCGGGATGCCAACAGCTTCACCAGAGTCTGAAGAGTCTTCAGCTTTTCCAAAGGGAGAAAAAACCTCGCCTCTGGAGGAGTCCAGAATCAAGCCCAGGTATTCCAGGCGCTGAGTCGACAGCAACACCGACTTCTGGAGGTTCAGTACCCAACCAAATTCTTGAAGGGTCTGACTGGCAACCGCCACATCCTCCTCTAAATCGGAGTCTGAAACTGCTCTCAGAAGTAGGTCGTCCAGGTAGCCCATGATAGCGATTCCTCGCCGTCTCAGCAAAGCTAGAATCGGGGTGAGCACCTTGGTGAAAACCCTTGGTGCCGACACCAGGCCAAAAGGAAGAGCTACAAACTGGTAGTGATCGTCCGACTGCAAAACGCAGAAATCTATGATGCCTGACATATACGGGGACATGCAAGTATGCGTCCTTGATGTCCAAGGACGCCAGAAAACCCCCCGGAGTGCAGTGACCACAAAGCGAACCGATTCCATCCTGAACCTTCGTACTTTTACAAAGGCGTTGAGGGCCTTGAGGACCAGGATTGGACAGACCCCGTCCTTCTTTGGGACTACAAACAGATTGGAGTAGAATACCTGAAACCTTTCCGGCAGCGGCACAGGTACTATTACCCTGCGCATCAGCAGGTCCTGCACTGCCCCAAACAGGGCGTTCAGACGAGCCGAAGAAGATGGATTTGAGAGAAACAATCTGTTTGGTGGACAAGAAAGAAACTATTTTGTACCCTGATGAAACCACTTCGCAAACCCACTGGTCGGAACACAGGGAGGCCCACCAAGGTGCAAACTCGCGAAAGCAACCCCCCACCCGAGAGTCGGGCGGGGGCAAACCTTCATGCTGTTGCATATTTGTTCGCAGGCTTGTTTTGCTTGTGAAACCAGGGACGCTTTTGTCCCTCAGCTGGCCATTTGTCGGCATGAAAACGCTTACCTGCGGGCCCAGACTGACGGAAAAGACGCTTCTGAGCGGAAAAGGAGGGCCCTGGCCTACGGCGCGGCTCCTTACCTTTTCTGGATTGCAGGAGCGGCGTGCTCTTACCCCCAGTGACATTCTTAATGTCATCCAGCGAGGCTCCAAATAGCCTCTCTCACTGGATGGGCAAATCCGCCAGAGCTTTCTTGGAAATCTGGTCTGCGGACCAGCATTTTAGCCAAATCAGGCGACGGAGCACCACAGCAGACACTGAGGCTCTGGAAAGCAAGGGAGCTGTATCCAAGGCCGCATCGCAGACATACTTAAGGCCATGCACCAACTGGTCGGCCAGTTCCACGCAGACCGGGGAAGCCTGTTGCTCTACCAACTCGTGGTGCAACAATTTTGCCCATTCTGTAAGTGTCTGTGACACCAGGGCCGTAGCCAATACAGGCCGTAATGCTGACCCCACCACCGTGAACATGGACCGGACCACCGTCTCGGCCCTCCTGTCTGCAGGGTCCTTAAAGGCAGGGGTCCCCTCTACCGGAATCGTGGTTACCTTGTTTAACCTGGATACCGGGGGTCCACAATCGGGGGAGATGTCCATTTTTTCAGGAGACTCTCCTCAAAGGGGTAACGGACCGCCATGCGTTTTGGGACCGAAAAGGCCCTCTGCGGTCATTCCCATTCTTTATATATAAACTTATCAAAATAAGTTAAGTAGGGACTTAACAATCGGACCCTTTTATGTCTCATAACACCTTAGCAGTGCGGGCCGGCTTGTGGGACCTAAAAGGGACTGACACCTCAGTAGATGCCCCCACTGTATCTTCCAATTTTAGGGTCTCCTGCACTGCAGTGATAAGTGCTCCAACAAGCGCTTTCTCCTGCGCTGACCCAGACACGGAGTCTTCCTCACTGTCCGAATGGTCCTGGTCCACATCCTCTGACACGTCAGAACAGGGGACGTGTGCCACAGCCAGGCCCGAGTCTGAATCAGAGCTTTCCCCAGATGGTGGGGGGAGGGGGCGGTTTTTACCCCCCTTTTCACCCGCACACTGCCTCCACCCTGGCAACAAATGATTCCAGGACCGCCGACAAAGCGTCCATAGGTACCACAGGTGCAGGGGCACCGGTTACTACCACAGGGATGTCTGGGGAAGAAGCGCCAGTTTCTGACGCCATGCTGACCCACATTCGCCTGACAGCCACTTAGGGACTAAAGGCAAGGTACATAAAAGGTCCACTTGGGTATCCATACAGCCTAGGGAGATAGCGCGGATTTTCCACATACATAAAAGGTCCACCCTACTAGCTGCTACAGACCGAGGGGCCCTCCAGAGGACTCCCCACCCTGACTCAGGTACTGCACAGCGCTGCGGTCCGCTTTCTCTCCTGCACAGCCTGTGCTGAGGTGCTGTCCTGCGTCTGAGGTGTTCTGTGCTGTTCGTGCCATTCAGAAAGAAATTTCCAGCACTAGAGGCCAAAACTAAGCAAAAACCACAAGAAAATGGCTGCCTCAGGAAAAAGCACGAGCTACAAGAAAATGGCCGCCAGCTGTATTATGGCTCACCCAAAATGGCCGCCGGATAACTTCTGAGAAAAAGCCGCAAACACGCTGGCAGACAGACAATACCCCACCACAGAGAGCAGACCTAGGACACCCAGCGCAGGCTACAGCCAGGACCCGGAGCCCCCCCCCCCGGAGCACCCCCAGTCAAGTGCACAGCAGGCCCAGCCAGATGCATGAGGAGGAGGGAAGGGACAGGGAGAAGAAAGGGAGAGTGAGAGACCCCCTAGTCGACCTCCCCAGGAATGCCCAGCTGTTCCATCCTGCCCTGCGTGGACTTCTGGACGCATTCTGGACAGACCCCTCAACCGAGCAGTACGGAGTGGCTGACGGCCAAGGCCCACTGTGACTCGGACAGCAGTAGCCCGGTCATATGTGTGCCCTGGAGCATATAGCTCACCGGCCACCCCTGGAGCAAACAGGGTATGTCGTGGCCGACCCAGCGCGTAGCTAAAGGTCTGCTCACGCTCGATGGCCGGACTGGGGAGACTACAAGGATCTATTATACAGCCTGCCACCCAGCCGGCAGTTGACCTCAGGATCAAAAAAGTAGAAAAATAAATAAAAACATCTCCAGGACCAATGGTCCCCATAGGGAGCCAGGTCCTTCTATGCTAGGCAGAAAAAAACTGGGCTGCTGAGTGCAGGGTTATAACCAGAGGGACCACCCCCTGGGCGGTACTGTTCAGCTTTGCTGTAGTTACATGTTTTTAACTGTTTAACATGTCTGCCTAGTCCTCTCCTAATAGACGGCATATAACCCTACTGTCAAGAATAAAGGAGCTGTGACTGTCCATGAACGAAAGCGAAATCAGCTTTTTCCAGGTAAACAAAATGGTGAGTTTTAGCGTTCTTAACCACTTAAGCCCCGGACCATTTGGTAGCTAGAGGACCAGAGGTGAATTCAGAATTTTGCACTGCGCTGCTTTAACTGTAAATTGTGCGGACATGCAATGTTGTACCCAAACGAAATTTGCGTCCTTTTCTTCCCACAAATAGAGCTTTCTTTTAATGGTATTTGATTGCCTCTGCAATTTTTATTTTTTGCGATATAAACGGAAAAAGACCGAAAATTTAGAAAAAAAATGATATTTTCTACTTTTTGTTATAAGACAAATCGAATAAACTCAATTTTAGTCATACATTTAGGCCAAAATGTATTCAGCCACATGTCTTTAGTAAAAAAAATGTCAATAAGCGTATATTTATCGGTTTGCGCAAAAGTTATAGCGTTTACAAACTAGGGTACATTTTCTGGAATTTACACAGCTTTTAATTTATGACTGCCTATCTCATTTCTTGAGGTGCTAAAATGACAGGGCAGTACAAAACCCCCCCAAATGACCCCATTTTAGAAAGTAGACACCCCAAGGAAATTGCTGAGAGGCATGTTGAGCCCATTGAATATTTTTTTTTGTCCCAAGTGATTGAATAATGACAAAAAATAAAAATAATAAAAAAAAAATTACAAAAAGTTGTCACTAAATGATATATTGCTCACACATGCCATGGTTATATGTGGAATTGCACCCCAAAATACATTCTGCTGCTTCTCCTGAGTACGGGGATACCACATGTGTGGGACTTTTTAGGAGCCTAGCCACGTACGGGACCCCGGAAACCAAGCACCGCCTTCAGGATTTCTAAGGGCGCAAATTTTTGATTTCACTCCTCACTACCTATCACAGTTTTGAAGGCCATAAAATGCCAATATAGCACAAAACCCCCCCAAATGACCCCATTTTAGAAAGTAGACACCCCAAGGAAATTGCTGAGAGGCCTGTTGAGCCCATTGAATATTTTTTTTTTGTCCCAAGTGATTGAATAATGAAAAAAAAAAAAAAAATGACAAAAAGTTGTCACTAAATGATATATTGCTCACACATGCCATGGTTATATGTGGAATTGCACCCCAAAATACATTCTGCTGCTTCTCCTGAGTACGGGGATACCACATGTGTGGGACTTTTTAGGAGCCTAGCCACGTACGGGACCCCGGAAACCAAGCACCGCCTCCAGGATTTCTAAGGGCGCAAATTTTTGATTTCACTCCTCACTACCCATCACAGTTTTGAAGGCCATAAAATGCCAAAATAGCACAAAACCCCCCCAAATGACCCCATTTTGGAAAGTAGACACCCCAAGCTGTTTGCTGAGAGGCATGGTGAGTATTTTACAGCTCTCATTTGTTTTTGAAAATGAAGAAAGAACATTTTTTTTTCAATTTTCAAAACTGTGACAAAAAGCGAGATCTGCAAAATACTCACAATACCTCTCAGCAAATAGCTTGGGGTGTCTACTTTCCAAAATGGGGTCATTTGGGGGGGTTTTGTGCCATCTGGGCATTCCATGGCCTCCGAAACTGTGATAGGCAGTGAGAAGTGAAATCAAAAATTGACACCCTTAGAAAGCCTGAAGGCGGTGCTTGGTTTTTGGGGTCCCGTACGCGGCTAGGCTCCCAAAAAGTCTCACACATGTGGTATCCCCGTATTTAGGAGAAGCAACAGAATTTATTTTGGGGTGTAATTCCACATATGCCCATGGCATGTTTGAGCAATATATCATTTAGTGACAACTTTGTGCAAAAAAAAAAAAAATATTTTTTTTCCGCAACTTGTGTCAACATATAAAATATTCCATGGACTCGACATGCCTCTCAGTATATAGCTTGGGGTGTCTACTTTCCAAAATGGGGTCATTTGGGGGGGTTTTGAACTGTTCTGGCATTTTATACACAACATTAGGAAGCTTACATCCACTCTTCTAACCACTTGAAGACAAAGCCCTTTTTTACACTTTTTGTTTACATGAAAACATTTTTTTTTTTTGCAAGAAAATTATGTTGAACCCCCAAACATTATATATATTTTTAAAGCAAAGGCCCTACAGAATAAAATGGTGGGTGTTGCATTTTTTTTTTCTACACAGTATTTGCGCAGCGATTTTTCAAACGCATTTTTTGGGGAAAAAATACACTTTTTTTAATTTTAATGCACTAAAACACACTATATTGCCCAAATGTTTGATGAAATAAAAAAGATGATCTTAGGCCGAGTACATAGATACCAAACACGACATGCTTTAAAATTTCGCACAAACGCGCATTGGCGACAAACTACATACATTTTTAAAAGCCTTTAAAAGCATTTACAGGTTACCCCGTTAGATTTACAGAGGAGGTCTACTGCTAAAATTACTGCCCTCGATCTGACCTTCGCGGTGATACCTCACATGCATGGTGCAATTGCTGTTTACATGTGACGCCAGACCGACGCTTGCGTTCGCCATTGGGCAAGAGCAGGGCAGGACAGGGGTGCTTTTTTTTTTTTTTTTTTTATTATTAATTTTGCTTTTTTATTTTATTTTTAAACTGTTGCTTCCATATTTATTTATTTTTATCACTTTTATTGTTATCTCAGGGAATGTAAATATCCCCTATGATAGCAATAGGTAATGACAGGTACTCTTTTTTGAAAAAACTGGGGTCTATTGGACCCTAGATCTTTCCTCTGCCCTCAAAGCATCTGACCACACCAAGATCGGTGTGATAAAATGCTTTCCCAATGGCGCTTTTTATATTCGGGGGGGGGGACATTCCCTCCCACTGCTTGTAAAAGCAGTCCAGAGGCTAATTAGCCACTAGGATTGCTTTTACATGAAAGCCGGCCGCTGGCTGAAAAGAATGATACCAAGATGATACCTAAACCCGCAGGCATCATTCTGGTATAAACATTCAAAGTCCAGCAACATACCAGTACGTTGCTGGTCCTTGTTGGACATGTATTGTAATCTTTTTTTTCATGCAGCCTGTTGGCTGAACGAAAAAAAAAGATTGATCGGTGGGTATGCCCACCATTAGAATACCGGCCTTCATCCACCCACTTCTAATGATGGGCATACATGCACCATTTATATATGCCGAAGCATGGGGGCATCTTCTCGCAAAAGTTATGCCGCGTACACATGGTCAGACTTTTCCACGGGCAAGCCTCCGTCGGAATTTCAACCGTATGTACGCGGCATTAGGAGCAAAATCGCTCCTCCGCTCCTGCTGCCCCAATGCTTCGGCATATATGCTTTTTTTTTTTTTTAACTGTGGTGGTGAAATTACCTCCTACAGCACTGGAGTCGCAGGGATCAGGCCTGTCTCTGCGAACGCTGCAGTTATGTTTGTTGTGTTTTGTAAGTGACAGTGATCGATCGATACTGCACTTGGGTGGCCTGGGCTGGACGGAGGGGCAAAACGCAGGTGCTAGCAGGTATCTGGGCTGATCCCGCTAACACTGCGTTTTTGGGAACCCTAAACTGCTGGGGACGCTAGTATAGATCTGATCAGATCAGATATTGATCTGATCAGATCAGATATTGATCTGATCAGATACTATACCACTAAGGGGGGTGTATGCTTTACGCGTGGGTGTTAGCGTTACTGGCACTAACCTGACGCTGCCTGGGGTGTGACGCAGACCCTCTCTGACGCTAAAACCTAACTGATATCACCCGCCGGGCGATCAGGGGGTTAAACCTTTATTGGGTTATATACGGCGGGTGCCCTGACACTATAAAAAGCAAACTAACTAACCAGCGTCACCCGTAACACTTATATGATGATCACTGGTGAAAGGGTTAACTAGGGGCAATTAGGGGGTTAAAACCTTTATTAGGGTAATATATGGGGGTACCTGACGCTATATAAAAACCTGACGGCGAACCTAAAAAAAAATTACTGGCTACCTATCGGCATCACCGACACTAAGACAACGATCATAAAAACGATTGCTTAGCGACAGTGGTGATAGGGGGTGAAAGGGTTACCTGGGGGGCGATCAGGGGGTTAAACCTTTATTAGATAATATATGGGGGTACCTGACGCTATAAAAACCTGCGGCGAACCTAAAAAAAATTACTGGCTACCGATCAGCATCACCGACGCTAAGACATCGATCAGAAAAATGATCGCATAGTGACGGCGGTGCTAGGGGGTGAAAGGGTTACCTGGGGGGTGATCAAGGGGGTTACACCTTTATTAGGTAATATATGGGGGTACCCGACGCTATAAAAACCTGCGGCGAACCTAAAAAAAAATTACTGGCTACCGATCTGCATCACTGACGCTAAGACATCGATCAGAAAAATTATCGCTTAGTGACAGTGGTGATAGGGGGTGAAAGGGTTACCTGGGGGGGCGATCAAGGGGGTTAAACCTTTATTAGGTAATATATGGGGGTACCCGACGCTATAAAAACCTGCGGCGAACCTAAAAAAAATTACTGGCTACCGATCAGCATCACCGACGCTAAGACATCGATCAGAAAAATGATTGCATAGCCACGGCGGTGCTAGGGGGTAAAAGGGTTACCTGGGGGGTGATCAAGGGGGTTAAACCTTTATTAGGTAATATATGGGGGTACCCGACGCTATAAAAACCTGCGGCGAACCTAAAAAAAATTACTGGCTACCGATCAGCATCGCCGACGCTAAGACATCGATGAGAAAAATTATAACTTAGTGACAGTGGTGATAGGGGGTGAAAGGGTTACCTGGGGGGCGATCAAGGGGGTTAAACCTTTATTAGGTAATATATGGGGGTACCTGACGCTATAAAAACCTGCGGCGAACCTAAAAAAAATTACTGGCTACAGATCAGCATCACCGACGCTAAGACATCGATCAGAAAAATGATTGCTTAGTGACAGTGGTGATAGGGGGTGAAAGGGTTATCTGGGGGTTAAACCTTTATTAGGGGGGGGGTTAGGGGGCTACACTGGACCTAAGACTAAACTTTGGTGACACTTTTACAGTCACAAATGTCACTGATTGCAGTGATCACTAAATAAATGGTCACTGCAATCAGTGACACTGTGACTGGGGGCTGGGGGGGCTGATCTGGGGGGGCCTGGGGGGGGGCGATTTATGTGCCTATGTGTCCTGGTGTCAGTGTAGTGTTGTGTGTACTAACCTGGCATCTTCTCCTGTACGGCGCTCGGTATATGTGAGCGCCCCAGGAGAGATGACATCACTTCCTCCTTCCTGGCAGGCAGGGGAAGCTCTCTCATTCGCCGGGAGCGATCGAGAGGGGGTGGCCGGAATCGAACGGCCGTCCCCTCATGCCGGATCGCTCCCGAAGGTAAAACGACCGCTCACTGTAAAGAAGGGGGGTCCGATCGGACCCCCCAACTATACAAAGGCAATCACGTATATATACGTGATTGTGCCTGTCGGTGCCATTCTGCCGACGTATATTTACAGTGGGCGGTCGTTAAGTGGTTAAAAGGAATTGGGCGAAATGGTACTGCCTCAGAGCATGTTACTATTAAGCCTAGAACGTTAATGAAGAATCTCATCCTGGATCTCCATGCTCAAGCATGAGCTCAGAGAAAGAATGTTCTGTTCAGTGAGGAAGACATTTGCTTGGAATGTGTCCAGGACCGGATCCAAGCAATCCAGTTGTGAAAGCTGGAGGGCAGATTTTTTAAAAATCTGGGAGCAGAGGATAGGCCAAAGGACAGTGTCACAAATTGGAAGGGATTGTCTGACTACGAGTAGCATCAAGCACTGGTGAGTTGGGTAGATGGGAACATGCAGATAGGCATCTTGGATGTCCACAGAAGCCATGTATGCTTCTTATCTCTGAGGCAAATTTGGGAATTTGAAGGAATTTGAGAGATTTGTAGTGCAGAATAGGATGAATACCTCAATTGCTTTCAGTACCATAAAAATATTTGAGTACAATCCTCTGAACCTGTATGGTACTGGCACAAGAACTCCCTGGGACAAGAAATGGTACAGCTTGTAAGGCTTTGAAGAATCCAAAGATAAAATAACTAAAAATAAATAGTTAGGCCAAGGGTGATTTTCTATGTGAAGGAAAAGAGGCTCATTACTTTCAGACACTAGAAAAAAACAGAGGACTCTCAGAGTGGGGTAGAGTTATAGGGAAGGATACCAGGGGGCATGTCCTCTAAAGCTTTGCCAGTGTCCATTCACCTGAAATACATGTCTTTAACCCATGGTGTAAGAATTTTCTTTGTCCTTTGCCCTGTACTGCAAGATTAAGAAATTAGATTTTAAACATTTTACTTTTGTGTGTACCTTAACCAGTTCCCTACCGCCGTATTGTAGAATGACAGCGACAGGAACCCTCCCTCCCTCTGGGCGGACGTCGTATGACTTCTCTTTTCTTCCCGGCATTGTGGCGAGCACGCGCTCACCGCATCACTGTGGTCCCGATGCGCGTGTCCGGCGGCAGTGATCAACCCCTTGATCGCCCCCTAGTGTTAACCCCTTCCCTGCCAGTCACATTTATACAGTAGTTAGTGCATTTTTATAGCACTGATCGCTGTATAAATAGGAATGGTCCCAAAATAGTGTCAAAAGTGTCCGATATATCCGCCGCAATGTCACAGTCACAATAAAAAAAAATCGCAGATCGCCGCCATTAGTAGTAATGAAAAAAAAATTATAATGAAAATGCCATAAATCTATCCCCTATTTTGTAGATGCAATTACTTTTGCGCAAACCAATCAATATAATTCGCTTATTGCGATTTTCTTTTACCAAAAATATGTAGAAGAATACATATCGGCATAAATTTTTTTTTTTTTAAATGGGATACTTATAGCAAAATTGTAAAATTATTGTTTTTTTTCAAAATGATCACTCTTTTTGTTTATAGCGCAAAAAATGCAGATGTGATCAAATACCACCAAAAGAAAGCTCTATTTGTGGGGGAAAAAAATATCAAAATGTAATTTGGGTACAACGTCGCATGACCGCACAATTGTCATTCAAAATGTGACAGCGTTGAAAGCTGAAAATTGGCCTGGGCAGGAAGGGGATAAAAATGCCCTGTATTGAAGTGGTTAAAAGTCCCTTCTTATTGCATTATTTAAAATTGTAGCAAACAAAAATCAAAATCTAACAGTTTTTAACTCTC